>JAODUO010000344.1:265000-285000 GCA_025642075.2 Ridgeia piscesae
GCCCCAACACCGTCTCGCTCCATTACAACTTGCCCCAACACCGTCGCGCTCCATTACAACTTGCACCAACACCGTCTCGCTCCATTACAACTTGCCCCAACACCGTCTCGCTCCATTACAACTTGCACCAACACCGTCTCGCTCCATTACAACTTGCCCCAACACCGTCTCGCGCCATTACAACTTGCCCCAACACCGTCTCGCGCCATTACAACTTGCACCAACACCGTCTCGCGCCATTACAACTTGCACCAACACCGTCTCGCGCCATTACAACTTGCACCAACACCGTCTCGCTCCATTACAACTTGCACCAACACCGTCTCGCTCCATTACAACTTGCACCAACACCGTCTCGCTCCATTACAACTTGCCCCAACACCGTCTCGCTCCATTACAACTTGCCCCAACACCGTATCGCTCCATTACAACTTGCCCCAACACCGTCTCGTTCCATTACAACTTGCACCAACACAAATCACGCGATGCCAAAAACGCACTTCAAATCCTGTTTAAAGGTTTACGTAAGACTTAGAACAGTATACTCGTAACCACATATAGCAGAAAAAACATGAATTATGGATACACATACATTTATCTTTTTGATATAGAGAAAGTCGAGAATAGTATAATTTGTCTTTACAATGGTGTAACTCGATGAGGGGTCGACGTATTCATCTGATGTTACACGTGACATGCTCAAATCTATTGGTGAATATACTGAACGCGATTCTATGTTAATTGATATTGCATTTGCATATATATATATATATATATATATATATATATATATATAATATATATATATATATATACATATATATATATATATATATATATATATATTATATATTATTATATATATATATATATATATATATATATATATATATATATATATATATGTGTGTGTGTGTGTGTGTGTGTTTCTGTTCCAAAGGATGACGCCTCTCGTGAGGCGAGGGAAGACTTCAAGAGGGAGGCTGAGATCATGAGTTCTTTCGATCACGAGAACATCCTCAAACTTATAGGAATAGTCTCAATAGGTGAGTGTGTCGTGAACACGGTTGGCCTTCTCTTGGTGTCTCTATAGTCCGGGGTGAGGCTAATCTCAATAATAGTCCTAGATCTCGTTCTCGCTACATCAATTAATCCGCCATTTCACCACCGTCTTCTCACGTTGTCATCACACTCCTCTCAGTCTCAGAGATCTCCCTGCACACGTGTCAGCACTCAGACCGTAGCTCGATAAGGGTCATATTTAATTGTCAACATTTTCTGAAGCGTTTAAAGTGCACGCTCCTTCTTGACACCTCCCTAAAATGTTGGTGACGGTGACGGTGACGGTGACGGTGACGGTGACGGTGACGGTGACGGTGACGGTGACGGTGACGGTGACGGTGACGGTGACGGTGACGGTGACGGTGACGGTGACGGTGACGGTGACGGTGACGGTGACGGTGACGGTGACGGTGACGGTGACGGTGTCGGTGTCGGTGTCGGTGTCGGTGACGGTGACGGTGACGGTGACGGTGTCGGTGTCGGTGACGGTGACGGTGACGGTGACGGTGACGGTGACGGTGACGGTGACGGTGACGGTGTCGGTGTCGGGGACGGGGACGGTGACGGTGACGGTGACGGTGACGGTGACGGTGACGGTGACGGTGACGGTGACGGTGACGGTGACGGTGACGGTGACGGTGACGGTGACGGTGACGGTGTCTGTGTCTGTGTCGGTGTCGGTGTCGGTGTCGGTGACGGTGACGGTGACGGTGACGGTGACGGTGACGGTGACGGTGTCGGTGACGGTGTCGGTGTCGGTGACGGTGTCGGTGACGGTGTCGGTGTCGGTGTCGGTGTCGGTGTCGGTGTCGGTGTCGGTGTCGGTGTCGGTGTCGGTGACGGTGTCGGTGACGGTGTCGGTGTCGGTGTCGGTGTCGGTGACGGTGTCGGTGTCGGTGTCGGTGTCGGTGCACGGTGTTTCTGTGTATTCCTCTGTCTGTGAGTGTGCATATAAGCGCGTACGCTAAACAAACAGTGACCATGCCTACGCATGTGGGACCTTACGTGTGCGTGTATCGGTGCATATACTGAACGTACTCGATTCTTTCAGCCGATTCTTCACCTTACATGATATTTGAATTTATGGAACACGGCGACCTGGCGGAACTTCTACGAAGCAACGATCCCATTATCGGCCGCAGTCCAAAAATAAGCCTGAAACAAGTAAGTTCCATTTCGTTCGCACATACGTGTTATCCGGTCACCTCGGTAATAGAGCCATCTCGCAGTTAATGTCAGTCTGTGGTAGTCCACCAAATTTATATAGCAATAAAATGTACATAACTTGTCATACGTGGTCGTAAGCAATAGCAAATTGTGCATAGCTCAATATAAATGTTGACACACAGATCAATAGTAAATTAGTGATAGTTTTTAATATCGTCGTGCACTATGAAGTAAACCGGTGTTCCCGGTAAGAATCACTCTGTTAGCTTTGCTATTTATTAAGCATATTTGATATTGCAGCAACATTGATTTCAGTTGTGTCATTATAGTCGGTGTTATTGATACACGCACAATGCAATACAGGTAGTTATCGCTATTACACAATAACTGTTTGTTTGTGTCATCAGTATATTTGCTTAGTATCGGCCAAATCGTTTATTACAGGGTCATTTGTTGAATCGATTTTTATGGTTTTCAAGTCAGCTCATATTTATTTTCTGCTAACGATATTAGCATCGCTACTCACTTTGCGGTTCCGTAAAGGGATACTCCAGTCAGTGAGAGGTTTACAGTATTAACTTACATATGTGTAATATATTTGTTGTGCCTAGTAATTGTGCACACAGATCGTTAATAAACAATTAGTTGTAGTTTAATGGTATCAAAAACATGCTATCTTAGATTCAGGGCGCTGCCATCTTGAGACTTATGCGCCAGTGACGTAAGCCAAATTGTTTACGTCACTGGCGCATTGTTGAAAATGGCAAGGATTGGCTAACAATTATGATAATGACATAAGCAATCCGCGACGTACTGGATATATCAAATAACATTGGGCAGACTTAGGAAATTCGAACGTACACGCGCCAGTGACGTAGGCGGTTTACGTCACTGGCGCATAAGTCTCAAGATGACTGAATCCAACACGGAGTGTTTCTGGTACAATTATACTATAATTAATTGTTTACTACCGATCTTTCTACACAATTACTACGCACAACCAATATAGTATACATATGTAAGTAAATGCTGCGAATCTCTCACTGAGTGGAGTATCCCTTTAATGTCTCAATCTACACTAATTATAACTAAACGTAGACTTGTTATATCTCCTGTCCTGTTTGACATTAATTTACAAACACTTTATCCGTCGTCGTCACGTCGCGTCACGTCGGCTCATCAACTTAAGTCAGCATTTTACTACGACGCCAGTAATGAACGTATATGTGTACCAGCCAAACCAGAAATGTCCTCATTCCACGCACGGCGTCGTGTTTATGACTCCGCCATCTATTTCAAGTGCAACTAGATGTCGTCTACTTCTGTCACAGTGGATGAGTTATGGGTGAAATCGAACAAAGACACCAGTTAAATGTGTTGTTCTTCGTACGTAGGCGAGAGTTTCTTTGGGATGTCCACAATTTATGTTGGTCATGTTGTCCGTGACATTTGTGAACTGGCTGGGTGGTGAATACTGCATTGATTATAATATTGTACGGTCATTCCGATGACGCAATTCGGTGTATTATGCTTCTGCTTTTCACGAGTCATGTTATTGTTCTTTGTGACGATTCAGATTAAGAATACGTAAATATGTATACTTATACCGCATGGTAAACACTCCATTTTTAAATAAACGGTGCAGTTGAACTAAATTTAATGTAATAATCGCAGGCACGTGTTCTACACGCTAAACAAATCAGCACTGTTTGTATGTAAATAGTGACTACGAGCGCTTTCCAAAACGTTTGTCGTAAGGATGTTTTCATTGCGTCGCGCACAGTAATGAAGACGACATTGTGACCTTACGGCTGACGTATGTACGTCGTCACGACATCGCCGTATCTGTCACGTCTCGTCCAGGTTAGGCTAATTCCACCACCAGACAGAGCCAATGATTTACGAGGTATATTTATCATGTCGTCTTTATTGTGACTGACTTGGCTTTCTCGTCCACAACCGTGTCGACAGGTGCGTGTGTTTATACGTTAGTTACTATACGGACGAATGGGTTAAGCAGCGTCAGTAGAGTAATCAAATTAACGGAACACTCTGGATCTCATTTCCAGTAGACACACAGCGGTCTGGAATTGTATACCCATACGGCGGTTCATCTGTTAGAAGTGTACACTTTCTCCACAGACATCTAGAATGAGTGGGATACATATCCAACGTGAAGATATTATTGGTTGACGACAAGGAATATATGTGATTTATTATTGTTTCTTTAACGTGTTTTATTGATTTATTATGCTAAAGTACATATGACGTTGCTATTTCAATTTAAACGTATTGTTTTAATGTAATACACAGGCTACGTTATAGTTGCAGCCACCTGAAGGTGTAAGCGCGGATAAGAAGGTATTTTATATTAGGGCCTATAGTGTGCTATCTTGTATGCTCATTAATTTACGACTGACACTACAAATTACTCCTCCCCCTAGGGACACTAACGTATTGTCACTGTCAACGTCATTGTCAGTTAGAAGAAAAGAGAACACAACAGGCAGAGACGGAGATGGGAAAATTTACGTTTAAAACACGTGTAAAGAAGTTATTAAATTAGTTTGGACATTAGAAAAGGATGACTAGAAAGGGAACGGGTTACTGGGGGAACGGGTTACAGAGGGAACGGGTTACAGAGGGAACGGGTTACAAAGGGAACGGGTTACAAAGGGAATTGGTTATAAAGGGAACGGGTTACAGAGGGAACGGGTTATAAAGGGAACGGGTTACACAGGGAACGGGTTACAGAAGGAACGGGTTATAAAGGGAACGGGTTACACAGGGAACGGGTTACAGAGGGAACGGGTTATAAAGGGAACGGGTTACAGAGGAACGGGTTACAGAGGAACGGGTTACAGAGGGAACAGGTTACAGAGGGAACGGGTTACAGGGGGAACGGGTTACAGGGGGAACGGGTTACAGAGGAACGGGTTACAGAGGAACGGGTTACAGGGGAACGGGTTACAGAGGAACGGGTTACAGAGGGAACGGGTTACGGGGGAACGGGTTACAGAGGGAACGGGTTACAGGGGAACGGGTTACACAGGGAACGGGTTACAGGGGGAACGGGTTACAGAGGGAACGGGTTACAGGGGGAACGGGTTACAGAGGGAACGGGTTACAGAGGGAACGGGTTACAGAGGAACGGGTTACACAGGGAACGGGTTACAGAGGGAACGGGTTAAAGAGGGAATGGGTTACAGGGGGAACGGGTTACACAGGGAACGGGTTACAGGGGGAACGGGTTACAAAAGGAACGGGTTAGAGAGGGAACGGGTTACAGGGGGAACGGGTTACAGAGGGAACGGGTTACAAGGGGAACGGGTTACAGAGGGAACGGGTTACAGGGGGAACGGGTTACAGAGGGAACGGGTTACAGGGGAACGGGTTAGAGAGGGAACGGGTTACAGGGGGAACGGGTTACAGGGGGAACGGGTTACAGAGGAAACGGGTTACAAAGGGAACGGGTTAGAGAGGGAACGGGTTAGAGAGGGAACGGGTTACAGGGGGAACGGTTTGCAGAGGGAACGGGTTACAGAGGGAACGGGTTACAGAGGGAACGGGTTACAGAGGGAACGGGTTACAGAGGGAACGGGTTACAGGGGAACGGGTTATAGAGGGAACGGGTTACAGGGGGAACGGGTTATATAGGGAACGGGTTACAGGGGGAACGGGTTACAGGGGGAACGGGTTAAAGGGAACGGGTTACAGAGGGAACGGGTTACAGAGGGAACGGGTTACAGAGGGAACGGGTTATATAGGGAACGGGTTACAGACGGAACGGGTTATATAGGGAACGGGATACAGAGGGAACGGGTTACAGAGGGAACGGGTTACAGAGGGAACGGGTTATATAGGGAACGGGTTTCAGGGGGAACGGGTTAAAGGGAACGGGTTACAGAGGGAACGGGTTACAGAGGGAACGGGTTATATAGGGAACGGGTTACAGAGGGAACGGGTTACAGGGGGAACGGGTTATATAGGGAACGGGTTACAGAGGGAACGGGTTACAGGGGGAACGGGTTACAGGGGGAACGGGTTACAGAGGGAACGGGTTACAGGGAACGGGTTACAGAGGGAACGGGTTATATAGGGAACGGTTTACAGAGGGAACGGGTTGTATAGGGAACGGGTTATATAGGGAACGGGTTACAGGGGGAACGGGTTATATAGGGAACGGGTTATATAGGGAACGGGTTATATAGGGAACGGGTGACAGAGGGAACGGGTTATATAGGGAACGGGTTATATAGGGAACGGGTTACAGGGGGAACGGGTTACAGAGGGAACGGGTTACAGGGGAACGGGTTATATAGGGAACGGGTTACAGAGGGAACGGGTTACAGAGGGAACGGGTTACAGAGGGAACGGGTTACAGGGGGAACGGGTTACAGAGGGAACGGGTGACAGCGGAACGGGTTACACAGGGAACGGGTTATATAGGGAACGGGTTATAGAGGGAACGGGTTACAGAGGGAACGGGTTACAGGGGAACGGGTTACAGAGGGAACGGGTTACAGAGGAAACGGGTTACAGAGGAACGGGTTACACAGGGAACGGGTTACAGAGGGAACGGGTTACAGAGGGAATGGGTTACAGGGGGAACGGGTTACACAGGGAACGGGTTACAGGGGGAACGGGTTACAAAAGGAACGGGTTAGAGAGGGAACGGGTTACAGGGGGAACGGGTTACAGAGGGAACGGGTTACAAGGGGAACGGGTTACAGAGGGAACGGGTTACAGGGGGAACGGGTTACAGAGGGAACGGGTTACACAGGGAACGGGTTACACAGGGAACGGGTTACAGGGAACGCGTTAGAGAGGGAACGGATTACAGGGGGAACGGGTTAGAGGGGGAACGGGTTACAGGGGGAACGGGTTACAGGGGAACGGGTTAGAGAGGGAACGGTTTACAGGGGGAACGGGTTACAGAGGGAACGGGTTACAAATGGAACGGGTTGGAGAGGGAACGGGTTACAGGGGAACGGGTTACAGAGGGAACGGGTTACAGAGGGAACGGGTTACAGAGGGAACGGGTTACAGAGGGAACGGGTTACAGAGGGAACGGGTTAGAGGGGGAACGGGTTATATAGGGAACGGGTTACAGAGGGAACGGGTTACAGGGGAACGGGTTATAGAGGGAACGGGTTACAGGGGAACGGGTTATATATGGAAAGGGTTACAGGGGGAACGGGTTACAGGGGGTACGGGTTATATAGGGAACGGGTTACAGAGGGAACGGGTTACAAAGGGAACGGGTTATATAGGGAAAGGGTTACAGACGGAACGGGTTATATAGGGAACGGGTTACAGAGGGAACGGGTTACAGAGGGAACGGGTTACAGAGGGAACGGGTTATATAGGGAACGGGTTACAGGGGAACGGGTTATATAGGGAACGGGTTACAGAGGGAACGGGTTACAGAGGGAACGGGTTATATAGGGAACGGGTTACAGAGGGAACGGGTTACAGGGGGAACGGGTTATATAGGGAACGGGTTACAGAGGGAACGGGTTATATAGGGAACGGGTTATATAGGGAACGGGTTACAGAGGGAACGGGTTACAGAGGGAACGGGTTACAGAGTGAACGGGTTACAGAGGGAACGGGTTACAGAGGGAACGGGTTACAGAGGGAACGGGTTATATAGGGAACGGGTTATATAGGGAACGGGTTACAGAGGGAACGGGTTATATAGGGAACGGGTTATATAGGGAACGGGTTATATAGGGAACGGGTTATATAGGGAACGGGTGACAGAGGGAACGGGTTATATAGGGAACGGGTTATATAGGGAACGGGTTACAGGGGAACGGGTTACAGAGGGAACGGGTTACAGGGGGAACGGGTTACGGGGAACGGGTTACAGAGGGAACGGGTGACAGGGGGAACGGGTTATACAGGGAACGGGTTATATAGGGAACGGGTTATAGAGGGAACGGGTTACAGAGGGAACGGGTTACAGGGGGAACGGGTTACAGAGGGAACGGGTTACAGAGGGAACGGGTTACAACGGGAACGGGTTACAGAGGGAACGGGTTATCAGAGGGAACGGGTTATATAGGGAACGGGTTACAGAGGGAACGGGTTATATAGGGAACGGGTTACAGAGGGAACGGGTTACAGAGGGAACGGGTTACAGAGGGAACGGGTTATAAAGGGAACGGGTTACAGAGGGAACGGGTTACAGAGGGAACAGGTCACAGAGGGAACGGGTTACAGAGGGAACGGGTTACAGAGGGAACGGGTTACAAAGGTAACGGTGCCCTTAATAGAAATGGACTGTGTGAAGTGAAGAAGGAGATAAGATAGACCGCGACTACAGAACGAAGACTGTATCTTCGGGTATTTGGTGGGATTGGGAAGTGAGTGGGGAACGGGAGCGGGAGATGAAACAACGTAAAGGTAAGTTCGGATATAGCGCAATATCCAATCATCAGGAGAGCTATGCAACTTTCCTCTTTTTTGTCCAGCGTTCAAATGGGCAACCAACACTTATGAGTTCCCGACAGCTCTCGCCATCTCACTCTGTCTCCTGCGCCCTCTGGGATGTGCATAAGATCAACCCAGTCCATTCATGTATGTCGCAAGTCCGGTTGATCTAGTAAGATGACCACACCACTGTAGCTTTATTTTTAAGACTGTCGTCAGGAGATCGTCAATGTATCCGATTACTTTCGTTATGTCCGTTGATTATTTATAAAGCATAAACATTTAGAAACGACAGGAAGCGATGATGGTTCACGTTTGTTTTTATCGCGATAACCTTGGGGCACTACTCAAACTCACTCCGCCATCTTGGATTCGATGTCCACGCTGAAACTGTTTGATTCACACTGACCAGCCGGGACTGGTCCGTACGCCGGCGGAGGCTTATTGCACTCCGGTCCGAGTCGAGCTGTCCAACATCAATCGTGCGAGTTGGCCGACCTAAATGTAAGAATAAGTAAATTTCTCGACCGTTATTGTGAGTCGAATATGTTTCGCTGACGTATTGTCGTCCGGCGACAGAATGGTGGCAATCATTAAAGGATTTGTAGTAACGATGCGGCAGCTGCGAAGTCGACGGCGAGATTGACGGAGACCGTGGCAGTGACGTGTGCCCACGTAACTGATTTATCGTGTCCCATTCGAACCAATACTGACAGACGGACGGTCAGGGTCATTTGGTACGCAAAGATATGATTGGATTTTTAGTAAAAACTGTCCCTCTGATAATTTTAATTGTGACATTTTTTTGCACAGTTGATTAATTGTGAGCGGCCGGTTTGATGCAGTGGTATATTTTAACAGTTTGTTTATAGAATACTGAAAAAATTGAAATGTTTCAGCAAATGTAAAGCATGGTAAAACATCAGTATTGGACCAACGCATGTAGCAGAGCAATAAACTAGTACAAAGTGGATGCAACGGTGCCGTGATGTCAACACACTGGCAGATAACAATTGATAGGTGTTATCTATTATGTTATGACCCATTACACGACGCGAGAGTATAACGGTTGATAGAGCAATGGAGAATGTTCATCAGGAGTGTTCTAAATAGTGCAGCACATGCCAGATATGTGCAGTAAAAGAGGTTTACACAGCCGTTAACAAAGATTCTGATTGTCGTGGAGATGAAAGGCAGGATACCGCGCACACGTGAGATTGTGCATGTAGCTAGTGCGTTGGTAACTTGTGATATGTGTATACTGTAAAAATTGTTTACGGTTGTATAGCGTCAAAAGGCAAATATTTCAGCCGTAATATAGAGAGAGCTAAGATAGTTTCAAAACATTGTTTGCGAAAATCACACGAGAAAAAGAAACATATCACAAGCCACAAAACACTTAGCAGAAATTGACCAAATATTTATACCAAGCACTTAACTTAGACTTCGACACAATGCAACGTCGAATGCCATCGTGTGTGTGTGTGTGTGTGTGTGTGTGTGTGTGTGTGTGTGTGTGTGTGTGTGTGTGTGGTTTGTGCGTGCGTGCGTGCGTGGTGCGTGCGTGTGTGTGTGTGTGTGTGTGTGTGTGTGTGTGTGTGTGTGTGTGTGTGTGTGTGTGTGTGTGTAAACTTGGTGAATAGGGTTTTCATTGCACTGTATTGCATCAAAACATGTTCTTGTATTATAACCACTCAATCGCGATAATTCATATAGTCAAATACGCCGACTTATTGACGTCACAACTATGTCATCGTTCTCAAAAAGTCGCGCTGGCTCAATGCCCAATCGGTCACCGAAGACGGGTCGCCGGAAAATCTATCCGCGACAGCTGCACTACAAATATCCCGCTGCAAACTCAATCAGTTATTCAATCATCTCGTTAGTCAATTCTGGGCAGGTAATCATTTAGCTAGTTCCAGTGTAGGCGGATCAACGGGCACTCTGGCGTTGGCTGTGGGAATATTAGCATCGCACTTTCCATGCCATGAGGCATTGATGCGATGTAGTGACGACACATTGATGGCGTCGCGAGGCACCTCTGGGACAGTTAGGACGGTGCTAAATCTGTCGTGTCTTCTATTAGACTGGTCTATTCGTCGTGTATATAGGGCACCTGTCGTCATACTAGTTGAGTCGGTCGGCCTGTCAACCAGTCTTCTATTAGACTGGTCTATTCGTCGTGTATATAGGGCACCTGTCGTCATACTAGTTGAGTCGGTCGGCCTGTCAACCAGTCTTCTATTAGACTGGTCTATTCGTCGTGTATATAGGGCACCTGTCGTCATACTAGTTGAGTCGGTCGGCGTGTCAACCAGACAGAGAGTGGGAGTGCGGAATAACACGCTTGCAATCAACCCCCGTTCCCTTGCACCTGTCGTCATACTAGTTGAGTCGGTCGGCCTGTCAACCAGACAGAGAGTGGGAGTGCGGAATAACACGCCTGCAATCAACCCCCGTTCCCTTGCCCCAGTTGCGTAATCACAGACAATACGCTGCAAGGTGCATCGTGAAAATAAAATAAATCCAATATTTCCAAACCATTTCTATGTGGGTGGGAGGGTGATGGGTCCGTTTGGAATAAAATATTTGGGGATTGAGTTTGATACTCCACAGAGAGCACTAAACATGTGCACATTCTACTCTACCAGGCTAAGCTGAACATGTATATCTAGAGTATATATGGGGTTAGGTTATAAAAAAATATGTCAGTAATAAACCAGTTGCAATTAACTGATGTAATATTATAATTGTTAACTTCAATAGAAAGGATTGAGACACTCTCTGTATATGGTCACTGCAAGTATTTTAACAACTTCCTCACTTGGAGACATTCACACATCAATGTACCACAACAATTTATTGGCCTTTCCATACGTGTCCTTTTGTGATGAGAGGCAGTTTGGTGACGTCGATTCTATCTAATCTGTTGTGTTGTCTTAATTTACAAAGAACAACATTAAACGACAGAGTTTAAACTCAAATTACCATCGGAATTGCAAAAGAAACACAAAAACAAAGAGTTGTACAGCAATTATACTGATCGTTTAATGAGTTCAGCAGACATTGGGGTGAATAACAATATTTAACTAGATAGATAGCCAGACATAAACACGTTCTCGCTGGCGAATGAAAAGGAAACCTCAAGGTGCCAACCCATTTTAGCTGTTTGTGTGTCGTGCCCTGCGAAGGTATATGTAACCACAGCGCCAGCATTCGTATACTCAGCGTGTATATTCCATTCATAAATAATCCAGTGTAAAATGTCATACGTTCTGATATATAATCTATATTACATGGTTCGTTGCTAGACACAATGTGATTTATCCGATCAATGATTTGATGGATCAACAAACTAACATTAATTTCAGTATTAAAACAGTATACGCATGCATACGAATATCGATAAAGTATCTCATACCATACAATGTTTCCATTATATTACTAGCGCGGCATGACTTATTGCAGCGCAATCTATTCCTGAAAAGTGTCTCGCACAAATGTTTTACCCAACGTCGATATCGTTGATAAACACAGTTGCGATAAGAAATATCAACAAAATAAATGTCGATATGTTGAAAAAGATTCCTATGTACTTCATCCATTTTGATTGTAGCAACTTAAAGGACATTGGCGCTAATGGTCATGTGACGAATAGGTCAATTAGTAGATACTTTCTTATTATTAATCTCCATTCCATTCCAGTCAGATTCACAGAAGAAATGGATCGTTTAATTCTACGCTTATCATTGAGGGTAACTGTATATATGATCAACCCACAAAGACACAAACGCAGAAATCGTAGCTCTGGACTATCCGAGAAAGCGGCACCATCTTATATCGGAACTGCAGTCTGTTTCTGCGTCAGTTAGTCGCCGCTATAAATACATCAACGGAGGTTGGTTATTCCTCTAATCCCTGGCGCCCCAACGACTGCGGTCCAGTCTGCCCTGCGGGTGTACTGTGAAATAGAATTTTTGGAATTATATGGACGCCTGTTTCTCAATATACCTCCGCACCTGTCTGGAATTTGATTACGGTATTGCCGTCAGTAGATCATGTAGGATTATGGTGTCGCCATCATCAGTTTTCATATCCAAATCGAGATGTTTCGTTTAGCTGAAGAGACTTTCTTTGGACGTAACATGTCGACTCCCTCCTCAGTATTAATAAAGGCAATTGCGAGCTACCCCGCGTGTACGATGACGTCATTAGACTGGGGAAGACGACGTGTAACGTCCAACGACACGATGACGTCATTAGTACTGAGGAAGGCGACGTGTAACGTCCAACGACACGATGACGTCATTAGTACTGAGGAAGACGACGTGTAACGTCCAACGACACGATGACGTCATTAGTAATGGGGAAGACGACGTGTAACGTCCAACGACATGATGACGTCATTAATACCGAAGAAGACGACGTGTAACGTCCAACGACACGATGACGTCATTAGTACTGAGGAAGACGACGTGTAACGTCCACCGACACGATGACTTCATTAGTACTGAGGAAGACGACGTGTAACGTCCAATGACACGATAACGTCATTAGTACTGGGGAAGACGACGTGTAACGTCCAACGACACGATGATGTCATTGGTACTGGGGAAAACGACGTGTAACGTCCAACGACACGATGATGTCATTGGTACTGAGGAATATGACGTGTAACGTCCAACGACACGATGACGTCATTGGTACTGGGGAAGACGACGTGTAACGTCCAACGACACGATGATGTCATTGGTACTGAGGAATATGACGTGTAACGCCCAACGACACGATGACGTCATTAGTACTGATGAAGACGACGTGTAACGTCCAACGACACGACGACGTCATTAGTACTGGGGAAGATGACGTGTAACAGTTCCAACGACAGTCTATATAGGACAAGATTCATTTTGATTTGGATATGAATGTTTATCTGAAAAGAATTATCCTGCGAGATGTTCAGTAATATGGTGTCAGTAATTTTCCGTTGCCCATCTATCACATTTACTTGGTGTCTCGTAGTGTTCATTTATTGTTTAATTAAGTGTCCTGAATTTATTTTCTCAATCGCATTTTCGAATATTTTACATCGAAATTATAAATTGGGTAAACAATATCCGCTACCAGTTTAATAAGATAATATATGTATTTGTTATTATGGTATAACAATTTGACTTTGGTCGTCCTATCAAATGACTATGGTTAGTGCGCTATTATCATGGTTACACTAGCATATCGTGATATTATCTGTTTCAGACTAACCTCATAGATATCGCTACTCAGATAGCTAACGGGATGCTATACCTGACGTCACAACATTTCGTACACCGGGACTTGGCGACCCGGAACTGTTTGGTTGGCAGCGAACTCGTAGTCCGGATCTCAGATTTTGGCATGTCGCGAGATATTTATACGTGCGACTATTACAAGGTGAGACATTGACCTGGCGGTCGTCCATAGCGAAGGTGTTCTATTTGAAAATGCTGAACTATGTACAGTGCGAGAATTAATGTAGTTAATGTGTATTCTGAGAACGGCGCCATAATGTACGGGCGTTTGCATATATTGAAGTTAGCGTATATTCTGGTAACGACGACACGACGTATGGGCGTTTGCATATACAAGAAACTATATATGCATCAGACAGTTGTAGACCTACCTCTACACACATCATCCAGTGTTAGTAAAACAAACTTCAAAATAGTTTAACTAAAACGTTTACTTCGTACTATTGTTCATGGGATCAACAGAACAAATTATCCTACAGAGACGTCGATAGTATACGATACCGTCACACGATTCAACAGCGTAATATAACAATATCCGCTTATTAATGCTTTTCGCAATCTGGGACATTGAACCCACAATTCGTAAATTTTCGGTAATAATAATAATAATAATAATAATAATAATAATAATAATAATAATAATAATAATAATAATAATAATAATAATAATAATAATAATAATAATAATAATAATAACGTAGAGCCAATGTCATCTGGAATATGAGGTTATTCAATAATCAGCAGATATGATAATCGACCAATGGAAGCCGACAGTTTAGGGTGATAATACGATTTCTAGGAAATTAATACATCTTGAATGTTTTATGATAGGTGGCTTCAGATTATCGTGCAATGAGTTGATTCAATTTTTTTGGTTAAACTACTAAAAGCCCTTTTGTTTGCATTTGATGATATTAATTTAAGGAACGAAAGGTTGTTGCAAAATGGGTAACTAGGGGATATATAACACAAGGCAGAATGCTAACCAAATATGAACAATTCTGAACTACGAATGATTCAGGCGTCATTCATGCCGGAAATAACCGAGAAAATCCCGCGCGAGTTGCAGGTTGGCGGCACGAAGATGCTTCCGGTGCGCTGGATGTCGCCGGAAAGTGTCAAATATGGCCGCTTCACAACGGAGAGCGACGTGTGGGCATATGGCGTGGTGTTGTGGGAGATATTCTCCTACGGAAAACAACCATACTATGGCCATACAAATGAAGAAGTAGGTCAATATCAGTGTTCCTACCAGTGCTTTAAATATTTACTATTACAATGTAGTAACAGGAGATTCAGTTATTTGTACAGTAGCCTATCACGCACCCTCCTCTACACAACCAGCACATCTAAATTCGATGCTAACTCCAGCAAGCTACGCTCAACCAGTAGTAACCCTCTTTACATTCCTCGGGTGAAAACGAAAGCAGGGACCAGAGCATTTTCGGTTGCCGGACCAACGGTGTGGAATTCGCTTCCTGCCAGTGTTAAATCAGAAGGTAATATACCCAAGTAGTTTCATTCCGTCGAAGTCTAAAAACCTATCTCTTTAATGCTGCCTATCCTCCTTAGCCTCCTAGCTTCTTCATCCATCCATTGACGACTCACGCATTGTTTTACGATCACGAGTTTGCTTAATCCTTTAGTTTTGTCGCGCCACTGAGCATGTTCTTCGAGGATATTGGCGCAAAAGAAGTCTATTATTATTATTTGACTAGATTTGTTGAAATGTTTATCAATACACCATGATTCTGCCAACTGTTTACTAACATTATATCGTGTTTTATTCCGTGTATTGTATCAAAATATGCGATGTTTCTTTTGTAAATTCCCTGATCCGAATTAGTATATGTTCTTGCGAGTGCTTCAATTTGTGTAGGTCAATTCTATTCATAGGAGTCGGAAACAGGGAGGAGAGGGACAATGGGGCTGAGCCCCAATATTTTAGGTGGGGCTGGATTATGTTTAGTAATTCAGTAGCATGATTTGGTGTGCGTTTTGGTGATCCTCACGCCCAATATCCAACAAACATGTTTGAGGGTCGATAACGTGATATTCATGAAGTACGTAAGTGCAAATACCCGGAATATATTCGGCATGCAATACTAGAGGCACAGATAAAGATAGCAAAAAAATCAGCAAAAACCAGCCTGGAAAGCCCTACGGAATGTGGTTATAAATGTGTTTGTTTAAATGCAAGGAGCATAGTAAACAAAAGAAATGAACTAAACATTATGGTAGAAGATATTGACCCTCATATAATTGGTATAACTGAATCTTGGGCCACACCCGATATATCAGATGCCGAATTGGGAATGACAGAATTTGTAATGTTTAGGAAAGATAGATTAGGAAGAAGGGGAGGTGGAGTTATTTTATATATTAAAGAATCCATCCAGGCTTATGAAATAAAATTAGAAAAAGAAGCAGAATGTGAAGAAGCTGTCTGGTGTAACATAGTTACAGGAAACTCAACATTAACTGTTGGGTTAGTGTATCGGGGTCCAAACATAAGCATAGAAGAGAATGAAAAAATACATAACGCTATCAAAGAAGTGAGTAAACGGGACTGTATTATTATGGGGGATTTTAACAATGGGCATATACAGTGGACATCTCTACGGGAGAGAGGATCAAGAGTTTTTACATTTAGTACAAGATAGTTTCCTTTCTCAACATGTGTTAGAAGCAACCAGGGTCGACAACGTGTTAGACATAGTATTGAGCTCACAGAAGGAATGTGTTGATAATGTCAAGATATGTGAGCCACTGGGGTGTAGTGATCACAACCAGATACATTTTATCATCAAAGTAAAGGGAGAACGGAATAGAAAAATAAGGTACATGAAACATTTTCACAAAGGAAGATATAAGGACATGAGGGAATATTTAGCAAAGATAGACTGGAATAACACACTGAAGAATAAGACAGCAACAGAATGCTGGAATATTTTAAAGAGTGAAATTGACTACGTCATTGCCAAATTTGTCCCCTTGAAAAAACAGGGGAAACGGTCAAAGAAGAAACACTTATCGAAGGAAGCCATTAGAAAAATCAAGACATATAGACATACTGGAAGTGAAGAAGACTATAGCATTTATAAAGAAGCACTTAATCAAGCTACAGCTGAAATTAGAAATTCAAAGAGAAGCTACGAACAAAAAATTGCTTTTTATATCAAACATGACAGCAAGAGTTTATGTGCGTATGTTCGAAGTAAACAGAAAGTTCAGGATAAGGTCGGTCCTCTAGAAGGTAGTGATGGAAACATAATAACAGAGGGATTCTTAATGGCATAAAACCTAAATGAGTACTTTAGTTCGGTGTTTACCAGGGAAGATATTAGTATATTACCATGCTTGAGACTAAGTTCGAAGGGAGTGAGTTTGACTATTTAGGACAACTAACTGTAACCCCAACAATGGTAGCTATGAAAATAAGAAATATGAAGGATAATAAATCACCTGGAGTGGATGGGATTCCTCCCAAATTACTATTTGAAATTGTAGAACAAATCAGCATACCGCTTGAAACAATGTTCAATTTGTCATTAGAGGAGGGAATAGTTCCGTTAGAATGGAAAGAAGCAAACATTATACCATTATTTAAAAAAGGTTCGAGAAACAAGTCAGAGAACTATAGACCAGTGAGTTTAACATCGGTGATTTGCAAACTATTAGAAAGATTAATTAAAGATCACCTGGTTGATCTTCTTGTTAAAAATTAATTGATAAACCCATCTCAACATGGGTTTTTAAAAGCGAGGTCATGCTTAACAAATATGTTATGTTTTTTTGGAAGATGTCACAAAGTGGGTAGATGAGGGATCACCAGTAGATATAATATACTTAGATTTTAAAAAAACCCTTTGTGCAAAGTGCCACACCAGACTACTACTTAAACTAAAGGTCCATGGCATAGGAAATGGTATGATCAACTGGATAGAAAAGTGGCTTATTGATAGAAGACAAAGAGTAGTAGTTGATGGGGAGATTTCAAACTGGAAATCGATTTTGAGTGGAGTACCACAGGGATCAGTATGGGACCTTTTTTTAATTTTATAATATATATATATATATATATATATATATATATATATATATTTTTTTTTTATATATATATATATTAAGAATAAAATAGGTCCCAGTACTGATCCCTGGGTACTCCACTCAAAATCGATTTCCAGTTTGAAACCCCTCAATAACACTTTTCTATATTTATATATATATATATATATATATATATATATATATATATATAAAAATTTATTATTAAAAAAAGTGTAGTTGGGCGAATGTTATTGATATATAAATAAATATATATATATATATATATATATATATATATATATATATATATATATATCAATGATTTGGATGATGACATAACAAGCAAGGTGTTGAAGTTTGCAGACGACACAAAAGTGTTTAGGAAAATTAAAAGTGATGCAGATAGACAGCATTTACAAGATGATCTTAATAAGTTGATAGAATGGTCTGAGAAGTGGCAAATGCTGTTTAATTTTGGAAAGTGTAAGTGCCTCCACACAGGACATGGGAATGAAGATGCACAATATACAATGGGTGGTACTGTACTAAATACTACCTTAAAGGAAAAGGACTTAGGGTTAACTATTAGTGCTGACATGAAGATATCAGAGCAGTGTGGAATTGCAGCAGCGAAGGGAAACCAAATTCTAGGATTAATTAAGGGAAATATAGTGTACAAAGAAAAATAACTAACAATACCGCTGTATAAAACAATAGTTAGGCCTCACTTAGAATATTGTATACAAGCATGGAGGCCATATCGCAAGAAGGATATTAATATGCTAGAAAGAGTACAAAGGAGAGCAACCAAAATGATACCAAAACTCAGGAATATTAGTTATGAAATGCGTCTAAAAGAATGTGGTTTAACAACACTACAAACCAGAAGATTGAGAGGAGATCAGATTGAGGTGTTTAAAATATTGAATGGATATGAAAATATTGACAGAAATAGTTTTTTTCACAGTCAAGGAAGACAGAAGGACTAGAGGACATGGAGTTACATTAGCAAAGACGCAGTGTAGACTAGATATTAGAAATTTTTCATTTTCACAAAGAACAGTAAACGAATGGAACAGATTATCAGCTGATTGTGTAGGTGCTAATAGTGTTAATATATTTAAAAATAAAATCGACATATACCTAAGACGGGCGGGGTATACTTAGATAGATAGGTTGGACTCTCGATAAGCCAAATGGCTTCCTAGTCCACCTGCCATCTAGAGTTGAATCTCTAGGTGGCAGTCTTGTTAAGTCTTGTTAAATCTTGTTCTAGTACGTGCTTACAAGAATATGTACATAGACAGTAGCAGCATCTACATTCTACGTAATAAATCTAATTATATATATTTTATGCCTGGGTAGTTTATGCATTAAATACTCTAGTGGTTGATATCATGTGCATAAAGAATGATCAGATGAGTAAGTAATTACAATTGACGAATGACAAAGTACTGACATTTCAAAAGGATACAGCCTCCAACGTCTTTAGATCGTATCTGTATCGAATCATGTTCGTCCGTATTCAACCTAATGATATATTATGTTATATTTAGAACGTCATTGATACGTCGCTGCTACGTTTTAATAGACAATTGCTGAACACGATTGAATGTGAATACTTCGAGACGACGGACGCACTTTTCCGTAAAAGTGATTGTAATGGCTGAATGCTTCCCGAAGAAATCAAAATGATTTTCGAATGAACAGTTTAACACGGCGAATAACGCAGCCTAAGTATGGTCATATATATATATATATATATATATATATATATATATATATATATATATATATATATATATATATATATATATATATATATTGAATAACTATTGTATTACTAATAATAATTATAATAAGTATTATAATGATAATAAATAGTAACACATGTATGTGTTTTATGTGGAAATCAGCGCTCAGTGGCACAACAACAAAATATCATTAACCGTATCCGTGATTGATGACGGGCAAGAGGTATCAATACAAAATGAA
>JAODUO010000344.1:292500-310000 GCA_025642075.2 Ridgeia piscesae
ATTGCATGTTCTTATTGACACAGATCAGAAAGCACAAGGTGAGCGAAATGTCAGCACATTTTGATTATATCACTTCGTCCTCATTAAATATACATATAACATATAATCAAACTCAAACACACATGTCTGTATTTTAGGTTCGACCTAGAGATTTTCTAGAATACACACTTTTTTAATCGTCGCAATCCAAAATGTCAAATGAATTCCGCGAAACAACGTAGCTTTGTGATCTGTCGTACGCAGTTAATTAGGCGATGTCTGTCTCTTTTTCAAAAGGTCACACGCTCACTATAACCCCGTCGTAATGTCAACACAATTAGTCCAGCGGCGCATGTCTGATTAAGAAATCGTGACATGCTTATGCAACGTTGTAGTGTGCGTGTGCAACATTGTAGGCCACATCTCAGCTCGTCGGCTCTACTACTTGATTTTATTGTTAATGTCAGGTAGCACAACTTAGTTTCTATAACATAGCCGCCTTATGTGTGCATTGCGAATTTAAACCAGGAAACAATTATGGATGAAAACAATGTGATATTTTAATAATTTGGAACGTGAAGGTGTTTTATGCAAGCTAGTCTCTCGCAATGATGGCATTGTCGATTGTGTACGTGGTACACATTATGACAGTTATGCTTTATTTTACATAAGGCTATTTTCGTAGGAAAATGCTGATAGATAATCAATCAACAATGTTGATTTCATGTACGAACTCACCCACTGATAATAATTTCGGGGGGTATCGTTGTTCGCTTCCGTTCAAATATGAGTGTCATCAGCATATCTGCACTTCCTGCGTATTTTATGAATGATCAGTTGGACCGGGGCGAATCATTTAGAACATGATCATGTTAATATTTTAATTATTTTCCAAATGATCATAAATCAATTGCACTGAAACCCAGCACTCCCGTGAATCTACCAATCAATCCTCGCTCCATAATTTATCATCCTGACATATATTATAGTAATACTATGCTGTCTGGTACATGGTGACGTCATGTTATCATTTGACATAATCCACAACGACCGGGTGAACACGGTAAGATGTTGTATGCGTCGTTGTGGAGAACGAACCATCAGAAACACGTGTAACCGGCGTAATTTCCTAATTTCGTACCGTTGAATGACGTCAAGTGGCACCCGGAAGTCCATAAGACCATTACACCGGAGTGGACCCCGGTAAGTGGTTCCGGTAGTGCGTCGATTGACGGCAAGCACGGAATGGGTACAGTCAAGGATGCTGCAATAAATCGGCTTCCTTTCCAAAGACGCGACCGCGCATTACGATCGATACAGCACGCCTGTGTGAAGTCCTGCTGCCTTGTCCTCGCACTCCAAAGCGTCAGTCAACAGCAGTCGCGGCAAAACAACAGTACTCGTTTGATGTCAGCGTCAAAGACAATTGTCCCTTGCCTCAGGAAACATAATACCACATATATTGACTTCTGACTCACTTTCACGAAAACTGTGCAGAAATGTGACATTGAGGTAAATATTCAAATTGCGTTTTAAAATGATTTTTATGCCAATTGCAAGCTTAATATATCCTGGCTTCAGATATATGTAAAACGAAAATCAATAGCTAACCTAGATTGTGTGTAACTAGGATATTTTCAATCAAAGTATATTCATGTATAAAAGGCTGAAATTACCCACAACTAACATGATGACACAGGTATTAGTTTCATAACAAATTTTAATATGAAAGCATTGAACTGATGATGTTGTATGTCGATAATATTATGCACAGTACAATGATACACAAACGCTTGTTTTTGTGAGAATGGTAACTTATAAATTGCAACTGTTTAAAAGTATTTGCGCCTCTATCGCACACGCAACTCAGACACCACGCACTTGGACATAACGGATCTTTGCTTCAAATTCAACTCACAAAACAATACATGTTATTCATTTTCAAAAACGCAATAAAGGTTGACCAAACAGGCCTAAGATTTACGGCACAAAAATCGTGTGTGTATTTATGTGTGTGTGTGTCTGTGTGTGTGTGTGTGTGTGTGTGTGTGTGTGTGTGTGTGTTGTGTGTGTGTGTGTGTGTGTGTGTGTGTGTGTGTGTGTGTGTGTGTGAGTGAGTGTGGGTGTGTGTGAGTGTGTGTGTGTATGTATATATATATATATATATATATATATATATATATATATATATATGTGTGTGTGTGTGTGTGTGGTGTGCGTGCGTGCGTGCGTGCATGTGTGCGTGTGTGCATGCGTGCGCGCGTGCGTGCGTGCGTGTATGTGCGTACGTATGTGTGTGTTTTATGTAGGCATGGTATGTGTGTTTATGAGTATATGTGTGTGTATGCACGTGCGTGTGTGTGTCTTAGTAGGTGTGATGTGTGTTAGTGTGTTAGTGTGTTAGTGTGTTAGTGTGTGTGTGTGTGTGTGTGTGTGTGTGTGTGTGTGTGTGTGTGTGTGTGTGTGTGTGTGTGTGTGTGTGTGTGTGTGTGTGTGTGTGTGTGTGTGTGTGTGTGTGTGTGTGTGTGTGTGTGTGTGTGTGGTGTGTGTGTGTGGTGTGAGAGTGTGTGTGGTGTGGGTGGGGTGTGGGGTGGGTGTGGGTGGTGGGTGTGGGTGTGGGTGTGGGTGTGGGTGTGGGTGTGGGTGTGGGTGTGGGTGTGGGTGTGGGTGTGGGTGTGGGTGTGGGTGTGGGTGTGGGTGTGTGGTGTGGTGGTGTGTGGTGTGTGTGGTGTGTGTGTGTGTGTGTGTGTGTGTGTGTGTGTGTGTGTGTGTGTGTGTGTGTGTGTGTGTGTGTGTGTGTGTGTGTGTGTGTGTGTGTGTGTGTGTGTGTGTGTGTGTGTGTGTGTGTGTGTTCACCCATATCATCACATCAACATGTTCCACAATAATATTGTTTTATCGAGATACAAACCATTTTCGTTTGCAAGCCCACTCATAAAGCCATCAATAAATTCATAAATGTTCGATGCTGTTCTGCAGTTAACACATATTTACTAAGTTATCCACCAGAGGCGCCACAGTTACCTGAATGCCAGTGTTCGACGCAAACCAATGTACTTGATTAGACTATAGCTAAATAATGTCCGACGCTTATTAAATGTTTTGGCGTAAACTTTGCAAGATGTATTTCCAGAAATAAGAATTAGATTTGTTATTGTTTTGCTCTATTTTTGTGCAATTGATGGAACTGTATATAGGAAGAAGTCATGGGAATAATTAATTTCTTTCATACGTTTCACAAAATAGGCAAACTAGAGGTCAACAAGTTAATTATGCATTGATCACAGTCGTTTCACATAACAACGTGATTAGATGGGGGCAGTGCAGCCCAAAGTGTAGCCTCGGTTACCCAGGCTCCGTGAGTTGGCAGCACTTTTAAACCCCTCTTCTTGGCGTAGTTCCGCAGCCGACCGACAGTCGGTTAAACGAGACGTATATGTTTCCTTACAATCTCTCTCCGTAAACATATATCGTAATATTAACCAAATCCTATAGTACCACATAAAGTGTAAATGTTAAAGGCGCATAGAACTTAGGCACTATTTATGTTCTGTTCATCTCAAAAATACTAGCAAAACATAAACATTTGCAACTACAGTTAAGAATATCATGCCAGTAATTTACTAGAGATTCTATGTTGAAGTCGTACATTTTAAAATTTATGGACAGTGTTAATGTTACAATTCGGCTGTTATTAATAAAGTTTTGATGTTTAGAAAACAACCGGGCAAACATAAATAGCACGAGGTGTCCACTTCGACCCCCGCGCGCTCCGATTACTAACATCACCCAGTACAATTTTCAAATTTACCCAGCCGCAGATATAAATAGATACACAAATGTGTATACATGTAGTACATACATAAATGCATATATAATATACCTAGATACATACATGCATACATACATACATACATACATACCTAGATATCATATATATATATATATATATATATATATATATATATATATATATATATATATATATATATATATATATATATATATACTTACATACATACATACATACATACATACATACATACATACATACATACATACATACATACATACATACATACATACATACATACATACATACATACCTAGATACATAGATACATACATACATACCTAGATACATACATACTTAGATACATACATACGTCCATTTGTTGTCCCACATCTCCGTCTGTTTTGCATATGTCGAACTGAAATGCTGCCTGCCACCTAGGGAGCCATAAGACCTTTTCAAAATTCGTCCGGGTGGTTGGAAAACTTGGGAGACTCATCATTTTGAAAGGCTATACGTGTATTCAAATCCACCTACACCTATGTCATTGGATGTGGGAAAATCTTCGTACTATTAAAATAATAGGTGATTGGAAATCGCCACTAGCTTTACGTGACACACGTTCTCATCTTGTTATGACGTACGTGAGCTATCCATTTTGGGACAAGCTGAAAACAAAGGTTGCACAACTTTCAAACGGATTACCGCGAGAGAATGTCGTTTCTTGTCAAGCATCAATGAGCAGCCTGAGTTGTATTAAACATATTTACACTGTCGTCCCACATCTTCACTTCAACGGGATTTATTTATAGTAGAGTCGTGTCAACATTAGCCCACAATGGTTTGGTTAATTAACGACTACGCGATGTTCATTGATTGGAAATAGCAATCGATAGTGACTTGGTGTAGTCAAGGTAGAATCGTGACTGACCTATCACGCGAAATTAATAGATAACTGCACTCAAACGCACACACTGCCAGAATGCCAGCGTAATGCCGACGAAATAGGTAAGTGATATTTAAAACAGTGTTCATTATAGTCAGCATATATTGTTGCACTTGTTAACACGGAAGCAGAGTTACTCCGGATACTACGGACAGCGTTATAGGCGTTGAAAATAGTTTATGTGGCTGCGGCATTGAAAGCGTGATTATCCACTGTTGTTATGCCGCACGCTTTTGTTGTTGTCGTGAACTAGCATTGTTCAAAGATGGCGTCTGTTCATCTCCCAGGAATTACCATAACATGAAGTCTGCTGCATTTAATGTGAGAAAATTGTATGTGTGTACACATCAATGGGTGTTACTTTGAATTCAGTCCGCTTCGCCAATATTACCAGCGAATGTATTGTTTACCATTGATGTTCAGAATTCCCCCTGTCATGAGTTGCACAGGTGGCTGCCATTCTGAAGCACCGCACTACTGTCTGGGGACACCGTGCTTTGTCTTTATGATCGCCAGGCCGGCCTGGGTTCCGAATAGGGTAGTGACGATGCTTGGCTCTCAAGCAACACTTTTTATACTGATGCATGTCACACACAGAATAAACATAAATAAATATATATTTGTTAGTTTCGTCTCATTTTCCATTTTCTGCTTTTTAGTTCGTGTATATATATTATATAACTTCACTCCGATATCGGTAGCATACCTACTTTATAAACGCCAACCTGTGAAGTAAACCATGTAAAATGATGACATCTGACGACTGCGTCATAGTTCGAGGACAGCTACAGCGGTGGTTGAACAGTGGCGATACATGTCTGCTCGGCGAATTCACGCAGCCGAACGAGAGTCGGCTAACCGATACTGCATTATCCCGTGATCGTATGTTATATACATAATAAAGTAACTAAACATAAACTGATAGGCAGTATACCTCAAACACACACGAGCACACGCACACGCACCGCACCGCACCGCACCCGCACCCGCACCCGCACCGCACCCGCACCCGCACACGCACCCGCACCCGCACACGCACACGCACACGCACACGCACACGCACACGCACACGCACACGCACACGCACACGCACACGCACACGCACAGGCACAGCACAGGCACAGGCACAGGCACGCGCCGCGCACGCGCCGCAGGCGGCACGCGCACGCGACGGCACGCGCACGCGCGAGCACCCCACGCACACGCACACGCCCCACGCACACGCACACGCACACGCAGCACCCCACACGCACACGCACACGCCACGCACCGCACGCGCAGCCACGCACACGCACACGCACACGCACACGCACACGCCACGCACAGCACACGCACACGCACGCACACGCACCGCACACGCACACGCACACGCACACGCACACGCACACGCACACGCACACGCACACGCACACGCACACGCACACGCACACGCACACGCACACGCACACGCACACGCACACGCACACGCACACGCACACGCACACGCACACGCACACGCACACGCTCACGCATATACATATATATATTCGATATTATACGAAGTTATAAACAAACAATTAATTGATTTGATTTGATATCGATCATCGGATACAGTCGCTGTTGATTGATTGAAACATTGATGTTTTCACTTAATTACGTAGTTACCAGTGGGTTCGATTATTTTATCGCATTATTTATGTCATTTCTTTGATTAACGAAAATAAAATTTTGACGTGCAATTTGTCACGATGCTTACGGCACTACACCTCGATATGATGCTATTTATTATTAATATTTTAGTCAATAATTATGTACCTCGATACGCATCTTGCGCCAGATTGTTTGGTAGGAAAATCAATGGATGCGGCACATCATTCGGGCCACATCGAATGTGCAGTGATTACTATATTCATTGAATACATGTGATATGTCAATGCGCTAATTCCACCGTTCCACACCGCCACAGGCAAAAACATCATGTCTGACCAGACGGTTCGGTTTGTATCTTTTTTATCGTTTGACGCACGGCCGCATCGACGCAGACTGGTACATTTAGTAGCGCTAGTTGGGACAGAGATGTGGCTAACATTTAGACAAATATATAACTGTAAAGATAAAACGTCAGTTCGCAGTCTATGTGACTTCGATTTCTACTTAAATGGTTACATTTCAAACACGAAGTCTACAGTTATTAACTAACTGGGTTCCCGTAGCTTAATAAAAAAGAGACAGTAAATCAGTCTACAATCAGCGGAATATTGAACTCACAAGTGAAATAATTGTGCGAACACATTGCAGGACGTTGCTGGCTGGATGCGCATACATACAATGGCGAGAATGCGTCGCCTGCGTGTTATCATAGCGACTGGATGCGTCTTCGGTGAGTGATTGCTTAGTTCCGCCTATATCGAACTATGTCGGTCTGTTAGTAACTTCGTTGTCTCGCTTAACCGACTGTCGGTCGGCTGCGGAACTGCGCCGAGAAGACAGTCAGGCTTTTGTTTGTTTATCCGCGTGATCTATACAATGCTGCCACCTCACGGACACTGGTTAATCCTGTCCGTAATTTCTATTTTTAGAAACAACTGCAAATTTGTATTTCTATTTATTTTGTGTTAATATCACTTTAATTTTGAATAGTTTTTACAATACAGCATTATTTGATAACACGGTATCCTTATTTAATTTGTGTGTTATTCGTGCGGGGCTAAACAATGCTGCCACCTCAAGGATACTGGTTAATCCTGCCGTAATTCATATTTTATAAACAACTGTAAATTTGAATATGTACTTATTTTTGTGTTAATATAAGTTCAATGTTGAATACTTTTCATAGGATGACATTATCTTGTAAAGCTATATCGTTATTTTAATTTTTTTTCTTTGTTGGCCTGATATCCAATCTGCGTCTCTACCCTAATCTGGGGTAAAGCCTAACAAATACAGAGCCTTTCTTTCCCCAGGCAGAGTTGAGGGGCTTAAAAGTGCTGCCACCTCACGGAGCCTGGGTAACTTCGGCTAGTAACCTCGGCGCCATACCGGCAAAACCACAAACCCAACTCCGGGTCCCTTCCCTTTGCGTGGCACACTAGTTATTTGCCGTGTTGAAGTATATTGTTGGTATCGAGCTAAGTGTGATTGATGAGTACTCAGATGGGATCAAGCAGTATCATTCGTTAGCGGAGAGGATTTGTTGGTTAAGTTCAATATTAGGTGCGTACGTAGGAATTTGTGTCGTGGCTCCAGAATAGGATAGAGGCGCAGACACACATACAAATATAAATGTTGCAGTCAGTCGTTTATGAAGCAGGAATTATGGCAGGATTATTAGCTTCGATTAACCAGGTTCCGTTAGGTGGTTTTCGCGGATATTTATAAACAGGAGCTACGTGTCAAAACAGCAGTATTTAACTGATATCATTATGGTAGGCTGGGTTTTCTAACCTGGATTGGAACAAAAGGAAACACGTTGCAAGTATACATTGATCAGAAGCAGAAACTTTGATAAATAATTACGTATAGGAATAACTGACACGATTAAGTAGGATTTCGTATTAGAGGGCAAATAAAAAACGCCCGTCCTGAAGTAAGTTCCGGTTCCGTTTTTCTATTGCGCATGCCCACGCAAAGGCAATGCACAAAATGTAATCTGTGTAGACAACATCTATGTGTTACAATTTGCATAGCATATACCCATAATGAGAATAATGACGATATTGAATTAAATGTAAATAACACGGTTATCTATTAGTACAAGACAACATTGTAACACGAAGGGCGGTGGTAGAATACAGCGAATGAACATTTAATGAACGAGTTTACCACGGAACATTCGAGGGAATTCACTTATATCGTAACCTAATTATTGAATTAATATACATATCTGCCAATGCGTCATTCAAATAAGTACTTAAACGCGCGGATTATTTACAGTGCTCGCTATGACGTCATTGATTATCTACAAGGGGGCAACGGAACAATCATGGCCCGTACATCAATCCCGCAGGACAACATGCACGGATACATCGAATTAGAGATGACATTAACCAGGTAAGCACGATGACGGACAGGAGCAATATCGAACACGAGACGAGCAAATTAACAAGAGTTTACCCAGTAATATAACGACACCTGGCTGCTTCCCAACGAAGCTGGGATGGCGTCAGATTGAATAGGGCTGGCAGGAAGTAAAGTGCAAAGCGCTTTGAGCAATCCTGAGGATTGGCTACTTCGCTAAATATTCGCCGACAGTCTCCGTCGTCGACATTACTACATAGTAATCTGTGTAGCATTTGCAAAGAAATGATGAGAAATAATTGTGTCACGTGGTTTTATATGTACTTATATAACTGCTATTTTAAAAAGAACGGCGTCATCTACACAGGTACGACAACGAACACAAGCACCGCGATGGGCCTCCTTTCTACCCGGACATCCCCGGTTGGTGCTGGTTCTGGCCTATCAGCGGAGTGGCTCAACGTTCTTCGGCGAACTCTTCAACAAAGATGTCCGCGCCTTCTACTTGTTCGAGCCACTAGACGGTCTCTACTCGTCCATCTACGGCACCTTGCCTGGCTGGAACATACCCTCCGATATCTACACCTACGGCAACGGTTCTCAGCGGTGCGTTTTTTGTTACGGCTCTACCTGTTTCGTCCGACTTCCAACCAATCTTCACATTCCATTCCAGTTCCATTCCATTCCATTCCATTCCATTCCATTCCATTCCATTCCATTCCATTCCATTCCATTCCATTCCATTCCATTCCATTCCATTCCATTCATTCATTCCAAGCTATTTCCATTTACAAGAAATCAATATCCGCTAGAACGTTATGCCTGCACATGTAATACTTGTACTAAGGGCGTCCAATGTTCCTTCGCCAGTGCAACTTCACTATCACCTTTATATAAGGCACCTCTACACTGTGTAGCTATCCTCTCTTGCGCAGAAATATTGGGTTATGCTGGAATGCTAGAAGGCTTTGCCAAGTGGTTCTTCTCATTACGTATACTATTACCGACAATAATTCTCTCCCGATGACAGGGCGATACCACGACGGGAGGGTGACGCCGTTAGCAAAATGTTAAACAACATATTCTCGTGCAACTTCCGCGACCTTCCCACGGAGTATCTGACGCACAAATTCTGGACCCAGTTTGACCGGCTCCAGCGGTCAGCGAGACAATACACGCACTGCTTACGACGCAGCGGCACCAACGTAACCAGCTGCACAAGTATACTCCGTGACCACTGCTCGGGCAGGTTCGGTGGCAATTGGACGCAGATGGACGATTGCAGGAGAGGTTTGACGTCGCCTTCCGGAAAGTTCCAGGCGAGCGACAACCGCGTCAACCAAGCCACGATAAAGCCGGCTGCATCTGGTAATATCGCCCACGTCAACGACACCAAACAAACGACGCTTAATCGCATGGCGCAGATGAAACAACAGAAACAACAACAGCAAAAACGCGATGACGTGTTCCGGCGATATTCGCAGTGCCTCTCCCGACAGGCGGCGATGGTGTCGCCGTGCGTGTCGCACCTCCAGATGGCGTGCCAGTCGTCTGACTTACGGGTCATTAAGACAGTCCGCGCCGCCATGTTTGAAATGGACGAGTTGTTCCGGACTTTGCCGAACCTCCGGCTCGTGCATCTCATCCGGGACCCGCGCGGAGCCGTCAACTCCCGACGCGGCTACCCCAGTTTCCACGGCATCGGTTCCGGATATGACGTAACACCGGAAGCCCGTATTTACTGTCGGGATATTTTGCGAGATATTAAGGCGAGACGCACTCTCGAGGCAAGGTGGGTAGGCTGTAAAACGTTAGTTAGTTATATGTTAGTATATACACATAACATGGTAAGATACGTCGCATCGACTAAGAAACTTCTGTAGCCTACTATAGTTGAAAATGTAGATGATATTAGTCAGCAACTAGACACGCCAGTCTACTATACTATTAAATATTAATATTTTATATGCAGAAAAGCAAAAATCAATTATATTATTTATGGCAACATACACACGCACACGCACACGCACACGCACACGCACACGCACACGCACACGCACACGCACACGCACACGCACACGCACACGCACACGCACACGCACACGCACACGCACACGCACACGCACACGCACACGCCACGCCACGCGCACACGCACACGCACACGCACACGCACACGCACACGCACACGCACACGCACACGCACACGCACACGCACACGCACACGCACACGCACACGCACACGCACACGCACACGCACACGCACACGCACACGCACACGCACACGCACACGCACCGACACACGCCACGCACACGCACACGCACACGCACACGCACACGCCAGCCACTGCACACGCACACGCACAACGCACCGCACCCCACACGCACACGCACACGCACCGCACAGCACACGCACAGCAACGCACACCACACACGCACACGCACACGCACACGCACAGCACACGCACACGCCACGCACACGCACACGCACACGCACAGCACACGCACACGCACACGCACACGCACACGCCACGCACACGCACACGCACACGCACACGCACACGCACAGCACACGCAGTACATACACAAACAGGACAGCATACGCGCATCGACTAGCACAACTGCTGTAGCCTACCACAGCACTGCACACACAGTCAGCAGCACTATACGTCAGCACACACGACACGCCACGCACATCACATACACAATATGACATAGCAGGCAAAATGAACACTACATGGCAACACACACGCACCGCACACGCACACGCACCGCACGCACACGCACGCACGCACACGCACACGCACACGCACACGCACACGCACAGCACACGCACACGCACACGCACACGCACACGCACACGCACACGCACACGCACACCACACGCACACGCACACGCACACGCACACGCACACGCACACGCACACGCACACGCACACGCACACGCACACGCACACGCACACGCACACGCACACGCACACCACACACGCACACGCACACGCACACGCACACGCACACACCACACAACACACACAACAACACACCACACACACACACACACGCCTCACACCACACACACCCCCCCACACACACACACAACACACACACACACACACACACACACACACACACACACAAACACAACACACACACAACACAACAAACACACACACACACACACACACACACACACACACACACACACACACACACACACACACACACACACACACACACACACACACACACACACACACACACACACACACACACACACACACACACACACACACACACACACACACACACACACACACACACACACACACACACACACACACACACACACACACACACACACACACACACACACACACACACACACACACACACAACACACACACACACACACACACACACACACACACACACACACACACACACACAAACACACACACACACACACACAACTAATAACTAATATACTACATATATATATATATATATATATATATATATATATATATATATATATATATATATATATATATATATATATATATATATATATATAAATATTATTATATATATATATATGTGTGTAATTATAATACATAATATATATGTGTAGTTGTATTGCTGATTACCCTATTATTAACATAGGTTAAATATGTGCGTCAATAGCGTTACCAAAGCATACCTATCTTATGTATTACCCATTGTCTCCTGTACATGTACCCGGTCATCAGAAGCATTTAATTATGGGATATGTTTCTCTTATTGATCAATCGTGCTATCTGGTGAACAACATTACTTCCGTCTCCTGTCTAGGTACCCCGGACGCATCGTTGAGGTCATTTACGATGACCTGGTCAAGTCCCCTGTTGCCGGCTTTCGGCAGATCTACGATTTCCTCAATCTGACTGCGCCTCCGGATGTGACGTCATTCAACAAGTCCACCAAGGCGGCGACAGCGGAACAGTGGACCGAGAAGTTGAGTTGGAGGAACGTGAAGGATGTCGACGCTGCCTGCCAGGAGTTGTACGATGTGGTCTCTAACCGCTGGCCGCACTGATTGCTTGATACTGTTGTATGACTATGCACCCGACAGGAGAGCTTATGTGACGTCTAAATCATGTCGTGCAGTCGCTAGAGCATCCGTTTCTCTATCGAGAAAATCTGAATTCGAACCCAGTGTTGCAGTTTCGAACCTTGGTCAAATTCGATCACTCTGTTCATGTTCACTCCGTAGAATGACCACCTGACAATAGTGGATGTTTGTGTGTGGGTAATCTTCGCGCTTTATTTGCAGTGTATGGTTGATGCTTCCCATAGAGATCGAGCCGGTGTTCGACGGAAAATATCTACCACAGAGTCACTAGTATAGCGTGTTAGTTTTCGTACTGACTGCCCGAAAGACTTGCTATTGCGCTGTATAAGAGCCTTCTTTTGTACAAGTTTACATTTCATTTATGCACAAGGGAGCCACAAAAACCGACGACATGAAACGCCTTCCCATAGTGATATGTAATAAAAATATAATCCAACTAATTAAACGATATGTTGTAAACACTGAACGTATTTGGAAGAAGAACAACTTGGATTATTCGTCATCAGAAACAGTAATTCATCCAGCGTGAGTTCACCCAGCCTTCAGCTCATCTTATCTTGAACGGTAAGTGCATTATTTCAGAAACCTTTTTGCTCCCAAGCATTGTCGCAGTTAATGGTTCATAGTTTCTTGAACAGTTTCCGCAACGCCATAATATATACGAATCATTGTTATAGGTAATGCATTTCAAGTCTCTTCCCTGCCAGAACAATGGTCACTATCTTGGTCTCAATTTAATTGATTACCACCATTATGTATTTGGAAAGTATATTATAATAGAGATGCGAAAAAAAGTATTTTCTACCACGAACTTAGTGTTGGGTTTATTAATGCACAAAACAAAGCATAAAGTAGGAATTGCATTCACTGTTTCACACAACAATACCGTTGTCTATTCGCTAAAACTATTTTTTTAATACACCAATTTGACGTGCTGTTATTTCGACGACCACTACGTAACAACTAACATGTTTCTCCATCTGGAGGCAAAATGACGGAAGAGGGCGCCACGAACGATCGACCGAACGAACGAACGGACGATCTATATAAAAAGTACAACTGTTCATTATCCATAGCGTAAAACAATACACTATACACCCATAAATATGCATGCTCGCATACTTCAAAACATGTTGAAATTCAATGATTTGCTAAAAAACAAACATTATATATTTGAAACACAATACTTACCAAACGGGGTCGGTGACTGCTATGAAAGGATGCGGGTAATCTAAATATATATGAAAGATAATTGCGACTTTCGGTCGTGAGTACAGGCCTGCCTTTAAAGGGATACTCTAGTCAGTGAGATATTCAGAGCATTTATTTACATCTGTATAATATATTGGTTGTGCATAGTAATTGTGCACAAAGATCGTTAATAAACAATTAATTATAGCATAGTTGTACAAGAAACACTCTATGCTGTATTCAGGGCGCTGCCATCTTGAGACTTATGCGCCAGTGACGTAAACCGCTTACGTCACTGGCGTGCACGTTCGAACATCCTATGTCTGTCCAATGGTATTTGATGTATCCAGTACGTCGCGGATTGTTTATGTCACTATCACAATTATTAGCGAAGATTCCGCCAATGCTTGCCTTTTTCAACAATGCGCCAGTGACTTAAACGATTTCGCTTACATCACTGGCGCATAAGTTTCAAGATGGCAGCGCCCTGAATCTAATGTTTTTGATATCATTAAACTATAATTAATTGTTTATTAACGTTCTTTGTGCACAATTACTAGGTACAACCAATAAAGTATACACATGTAAGTTAATGCTGTGAACCCCTCACTGATTGGAGTATCCCTTTAAAACAATAAGCTTCCGTTATTAAGTTGGACGTGACGTCACAATCACGCACAGTCACACGCCTGCATTAGCTCAGATTTGGGTTGTTTGGAGCAAATTACCTAAGGCCTAAGATAAGGAATGCAATCGCTAGTGGCGCCACGTATTGTTCATAGTTAGCATGAGCGTGTGTACGTGCGAGCGTTCATGTTTGCCAGTGATGTTCACATATATTTGTGTACACTTTTAAATCATGTTTTGCTGACATGTTTTCGATTTGAGAAAAAAATTGTGGTTGGGATAATTTCCAGGTTTACTCCTAACCTCCGATGCACGGATGCATATAACTGCCGATCCCATAAAATAAATTCGATATCATTTCAAATCCAATTGTTTCCCTTTAGTCATAAATTAACATTATTGTCTGTACAACATCAATAAACATTACAACATTTGACATGCCATATGTATATGTTATACGCGTTGGAACGCCTTCCTAAATATGTACTGATGTATCATATCGTCTAGACATACAAGCTGCACAGCGGACAAACGAATAGGCAATTTCAACCCTCCCCATCTGTCTTTCATATTCATAAAACAGTGACGCGTCTTCATTTTTAATATTCAGTATGTACATTGTACAAGAATACTGTAATGTATTATAAAATGAGAATATAATACCGTCTAACATCAGGTTACGGTCACACTACGATAGTAACAATATTTCAGATAACTCTAAAGTATAGAAACTTAGTATTATTATTATGGCCACCTCGCAATTTAGGCCACTTTACCCAATCCCAACGGATACTTTTATAGTGAGGTTTCTGTTTATGAATAAAGAGCAGAAAGATATATATATATATATATATATATATATATATATATATATATATATATATATATATATATATATAAATAAATGGAGAGAGACATACATACAGACATACAGACAAACAGACATAGAGTGAGACAGACAGACAGACAGACAGACAGACAGACAGACAGACAGACAGAAACAGACAGACAGACAGACAGACAGACAGACAGACAGACAGACAGACAGACAGACAGACAGACAGACAGACAGACAGACAGACAGACAGACAGACAGACAGACAGACAGACAGACAGACAGACAGACAGACAGACAGACAGACAGACAGACAGACAGACAGACAGACAGACAGACAGACAGACAGACAGACAGACAGACAGACAGACAGACAGACAGACAGACAGACAGACAGACAGACAGACAGACAGACAGACAGACAGACAGACAGACAGACAGACAGACAGACAGACAGACAGAGTCAGAGGAGACGGAGACGGAGACGGAGACGGAGACGGAGACGGAGACGGAGACGGAGACGGAGACGGAGACGGAGACGGAGACGGAGACGGAGACGGAGACGGAGACGGAGACGGAGACGGAGACAGGAGAGGAGAGGAGAGAGGGAGAGGGAAGGACACGGACACAGCGACACGGACCACGACACGGACACGGACACGGACACGGACACGGACACGGACACGGACACGGACACGGACACGGACACGGACACGGACACGGACACGGACACGGACACGGACACGGACACGGACACGGACACGGACACGGACACGGACACGGACACGGACACGGACACGGACACGGACCACAGGACACGGACACGGAACGGACGACACGGACACGGACACGGACACGGACACGGACACGGACACGGACACGGACACGGACACGGACACGGACACGGACACGGACACGGACACGGACACGGACACGGACACGGACACGGACACGGACACGGACACGGACACGGACACGGACACGGACACGGACACGGACACGGACACGGACACGGACATGGAAATGGACACACAGACAGACAGGCAGGCAGGCAGGCAGGCAGGCAGGCAGGCAGGCAGGCAGGCAGGCAGGCAGGCAGGCAGGCAGGCAGGCAGGCAGGCAGGCAGGCAGGCAGGCAGGCAGGCAGGCAGGCAGGCAGGCAGGCAGGCAGGCAGGCAGGCAGGCAGGCAGGCAGGCAGGCAGGCAGGCAGTCAGGCAGGCAGGCAGGCAGGCAGGCAGGCAGGCAGGCAGCCAGGCAGACCGACAGAGAGGAAGTCGAATTAGGGGATAAAGATGCTCTGGTGCAAATCCACTAGTTATGTCCGATGTTTAGCTGGATAATATAAAAATACGCACACTAACATATATTTTATTTTGCAAACATAGTTATCGGTGATATAATGGACACATTTACAGTGAAAGACAACCTTGTTGTAATGTCCCCATTATGACAATATTAAAATATTAATTGTTGTATAACGCCCAAATGTTTTTTTTAATTCACAAGTCACATTAACTCATCGCGTTACAATAAAAACCAGTGTAATTAAGGATTAATACATCATATGTCGAGTATAATTGGGTAGCTGTAGTAATGAAGAAGAAGAAGAATTTGTTTTTATTTGACCATTATTTCAAAACAATACACACATACCCACACATTATCCATGTCACAAATAAATAATCAGAACAATACAAACATAAAAATCACAGCAAATATGGTAATAGTGCGTATAATTAACAGTGCAACCTAGGTTCAGGAGACTCCTCTAAGACCGGGCTAGTCGCTGTCGAGGATCCACATTTCAGGAAATTTAACGTCCAGAATAATTTCGTCATCTAGAACAAATTCTTCCAGAAACAAACCAAAAAATAAAAATAAATCACCAAACAAACAAAAAAACATAATACGAAGATGCATGTGCGCAGCTGACATGATTTTTGTATCTCAAGGCACTGTTTTTAATATAAATACTGAATGAAGCTTATAGGTGGTTTTAGATTCATAATTTTGCATACATACA
>JAODUO010000344.1:315000-317500 GCA_025642075.2 Ridgeia piscesae
GTGAAGTTGTATATCCGCACTTAGTGAACGTGTCGAAGCTACTATCTTTTGCCGCAAAATAAAAACGTGTTATGTTTCAATGTAAGTAAACAATAAGTTATCCCAACGTAATAAAATGTTCAATGTATGGTTAGTGGAGGTACCGATTTTAAATGCCTCAATTTGTACAACTATTTTCTCATACCTTTTTATGTTAGTACTTCATTTTACGGTTAACTGAAACAATTTAAGATATTGTAACATCATCCTAAAGATTGTGTAATAAGAACATACAAATTAATTCGCACCTGTGTAACTTTGAAACTGAATACCTTTTTTGTTGTGACACTCAAGAGTCACATGATCTTGATGTGTTATGTTTGATGCACTGCTTCAGTTAATTGGTGATTATCAATTATATAAAAACAAAATGTTCCACACCTATTCGCTGAAACCATTGGTACGTCTGTCTGTCTGTCTGTCTGTCTGTATGTCTGTCTGTCTGTCTGTCTGTCTGTCTGTCTGTCTGTCTGTCTGTCTGTCTGTCTGTATGTATGTATGTATGTATGTATGTATGTATGTCTGTGTCTGTCTGTCTGTCTGTCTGTCTGTCTGTCTGTCTGTCTGTCTGTATGTCTGTCTGTCTGTCTGTCTGTCTGTCTGTCTGTCTGTCTGTCTGTCTGTCTGTCTGTCTGTCTGTCTGTCTGTCTGTCTGTCTGTCTGTCTTGTCTGTCTGTCTGTCTGTCTGTCTGTGTTGCCTGATTGTCTGTCTGTCTGTCATCTCTTTTATGTATGCATGATTTTGTATGTATGTATGTATGTATGTATGTATGTGTGTATGTTATGTATGTATGTATGTATGTATGTATGTATGTATGTATGTATGTATGTATGTATGTATGTATGTATGTATGTATGTGTGTATGTATGTATGTATGTATGTATGTATGTATGTATGTATGTATGTATGTATGTATGTATGTATGTATGTATGTATGTATGTATGTATGTATGTATGTATGTGTATGTATGTATGTATGTATGTATGTATGTATGTATGTATGTATGTATGTATGTATGTATGTATGTATGTATGTATGTATGTATGTATGTATGTATGTATGATGTTGTATTGGGATGATGATGTATGTATGTATGTATGTATGTGTATGTATGTATGTATGTATGTATGTATGTATGTATGTATGTATGTATGCATGTATGTATGTATGTGTGTATGTATGTATGTATGTATACATGTATGTCTGCTGTCTGTGTGTCATTCTCTCTGTTTGTGGACCCACATTTGCGTCGGTTTTGCATGTATCGCATGTATTGTGCTGTTATTGGTCTACATTCGTCCGGTGGCTGAAGAACTTGAGGAATCAACAGTTCAATCAAGACGTGGAGTTCTATTTGCGGAAATTCCTGTCTCCGCCTAAAATAGGCAAAACCTATGTATGTCACACGTTGGCATTTTGTTACGTTGTACGTATGAGCACACAGAACAAATCCCCTAGAATCGAATTGTTTGTTCAATTCGCTGATTGATTAATTTATTCCTTACTGTTCGTAGATCACAATCCAGAAGTGCCGCCCATCTCCCAGATTACGTAAAATTACCAGTGAACGATAATCACGTCGGCTGCACAAGTTCAATCGCCACGATTGCCTCCAACACAAACTGGTAATCGTAAGCTAACGCACACAGCAAACGTCATACGATATCAGTAGTTGGGTATATATGTGATGCAACATTAGATATTCTGTTGTCTCTCCGTAGATACTGCATAAGTCAGCGTGTATTGAGCATATCGAGTGACGCATTAGGTGTAAACATAAATGTCAAACATGAAATGATGAATGTTCATATTACATCACTGCTTCAAAATGAGGTATGACATGGACTTGTTTCGCGGTGTTCATAAATATACCTATATGACGTTAAACATTGAGAAGTCCTAGAATTGTATAACGATATATGTATAACTAGTCAGCATCTATGCTGAATCAACCACTCGTGTGATGAGGGAAAATGTTATAGCCAATGCTATCCTCGATTTTTTTTAATGTACAGGTCATTTTAAAGGTAATACAGATCTACAAAGGCTATGAGGCGTGTTCTAAAGGTGTTACTATTTGCTCCGAGATAAATGTTACATACAAAGTTTAGCGTTCAAATGGCATAGCTTAATGGCATTTCGCACGAGATATTATACATGACATGCTCAAATATACTGGTGAATATGCTGTCGCCTTGCTGATTAATTTGCATTAGTAGTTTTGTCTGCAAGCCCTCTGTTACAACTTAACTGTGTTACAACTATTTCCGGTCTCCCCTGCCAGCCTACAACGGTGCGGTACCAACTGTTGAATTTTAATGGAGCGTAGAATTATGTGTTTGGTGTTTCGTATTTTCGTGAAATGTGTTTTATGAAGACCGTTTTAGTCGCACGAAGAGATCAAAGGAATGTAAGATTGTAATTTCAACAACGTAAGTTGTGCAAATATTGATCGGTGG
>JAODUO010000344.1:322500-390047 GCA_025642075.2 Ridgeia piscesae
CCTCTCTCTGCCTCTGCCTCTGCCTCTGCTCCCTCTCGCCTCTGCCTCTGCCTCTGCCTCTGCCTCTGCCTCTGCCTCTGCCGCTGCCTCTGCCTCTGCCTCTGCCTCTGCCTCTGCCTCTGCCTCTGCCTCTGCCTCTGCCTCTGCCTCTGCCTCTGCCTCTGCCTCTGCCTCTGCCTCTGCCTCTGCCTCTGCCTCTGCCTCTGCCTCTGCCTCTGCCTCTGCCTCTGCCTCTGCCTCTGCCTCTGCCTCTGCCTCTGCCTCTGCCTCTGCCTCTGCCTCTGCCTCTGCCTCTGCCTCTGCCTCTGCCTCTGCCTCTGCCTCTGCCTCTGCCTCTGCCTCTGCCTCTGCCTCTGCCTCTGCCTCTGCCTCTGCCTCTGCCTCTGCCGCTGCCTCTGCCGCTGCCGCTGCCGCTGCCTCTGCCTCTGCCTCTGCCTCTGCCTCTGCCTCTGCCTCTGCCCTGCCGCTGCCGCTGCCGCTGCCGCTGCCGCTGCCGCTGCCGCTGCCGCTGCCGCTGCCGCTGCCGCTGCCGCTGCCTCTGCCTCTGCCTCTGCCTCTGCCTCTGCCTCTGCCTCTGCCTCTGCCTCTGCCTCTGCCTCTGCCTCTGCCTCTGCCTCTGCCTCTGCCTCTGCCTCTGCCTCTGCCTCTGCCTCTGCCTCTGCCTCTGCCTCTGCCTCTGCCTCTGCCTCTGCCTCTGCCTCTGCCTCTGCCTCTGCTCCTGCCTCTGCCTCTGCCTCTGCCTCTGCCTCTGCCTCTGCCTCTGCCGCTGCCGCTGCCGCTGCCGCTGCCGCTGCCTCTGCCTCTGCCTCTGCCGCTGCCGCTGCCGCTGCCGCTGCCGCTGCCGCTGCCGCTGCCTCTGCCGCTGCCTCTGCCTCTGCCTCTGCCTCTGCCTCTGCCTCTGCCTCTGCCTCTGCCTCTGCCTCTGCCTCTGCCTCTGCCTCTGCCTCTGCTCTCCCTGCCTCTGCCTCCTCTGCCTCCCTGCCTCTGCCTCTGCCTCTGCCTCTGCCTCTGCCTCTGCCTCTGCCTCTGCCTCTGCCTCTGCCTCTGCCTCTGCCTCTGCCTCTGCCTCTGCCTCTGCCTTCCCTGCCTCTGCCTCTGCCTCTGCCTCTGCCTCTGCCTCTGCCTCTGCCTCTGCCTCTGCCTCTGCCTCTGCCTCTGCCTCTGCCTCTGCCTCTGCCTCTGCCTCTGCCTCTGCCTCTGCCTCTGCCTCTGCCTCTGCCCTCGCTGCCTCTGCCTCTGCCTCTGCCTCTGCCTCTGCCTCTGCCCTCTGCCTCTGCCTCTGCCGCTGCCGCTGCCGCTGCCGCTGCCGCTGCCGCTGCCTCTGCCTCTGCCGCTGCCTCTGCCTCTGCCTCTGCCTCTGCCTCTGCCTCTGCCTCTGCCTCTGCCTCTGCCTCTGCCTCTGCCTCTGCCTCTGCCTCTGCCTCTGCCTCTGCCTCTGCCTCTGCCTCTGCCTCTGCCTCTGCCTCTGCCTCTGCCTCTGCCTCTGCCTCTGCCTCTGCCTCTGCCTCTGCCTCTGCCTCTGCCTCTGCCTCTGCCTCTGCCTCTGCCTCTGCCTCTGCCTCTGCCTCTGCCTCTGCCTCTGCCTCTGCCTCTGCCTCTGCCTCCCTGCCTCTGCCTCTGCCTCTGCCTCTGCCTCTGCCTCTGCCTCTGCCTCTGCCTCTGCCTCTGCCTCTGCCCTGCCTCTGCCTCTGCCTCTGCCTCTGCCTCTGCCTCTGCCTCTGCCTCTGCCTCTGCCTCTGCCTCTGCCTCTGCCTCTGCCTCTGCCTCTGCCTCTGCCTCTGCCTCTGCCTCTGCCTCTGCCTCTGCCTCTGCCTCTGCCTCTGCCTCTGCCTCTGCCTCTGCCTCTGCCTCTGCCTCTGCCTCTGCCTCTGCCTCTGCCTCTGCCTCTGCCTCTGCCTCTGCCTCTGCCTCTGCTCTCTGCCTCTGCCTCTGCCTCTGCCTCTGCTCTGCTCTCTGCTCTGCCCTGCTCTGCCTCTGCCTCTGCTCTGCCTCTGCTCTCCTCTCTCTCCTCTCTCTCTCCTCTCTCTCTCTTCTCTCTTCTCTCTCTCTCTCCTCTCTCTCTCTCTCTCTCTCTCTCTCTCCTCTCTCTCTCTCTCTCTCTCCTCTCTCTCTCTCTCTCTTCTCTCTCTTCTCTATCTCTCTCTCTCTCTCTCTCTCTCTCTCTCTCTCTCTCTCTCTCTCTTCTCATCTCTCTCTGCTCGTTCTCCCCATCCTCTCTCCCTCTGCCTCTTGTAGCCTCCTTCTCTCTTCTCTCTTTTCTCTAACTTCCCCTCCTCTCTCCCTCTCCTTCTTCTTTCTCCCTCCTCCCTTCCTTTCTTCCTCGTTTCCTCCCTTCCCCTTCCTCCCTTCCCTTCATCCCTTTCTTCTTTCCTCCCTTCCTCCCTTCCTCCCTTCCTCCATTCCTCTCTTCCTCACTTCCTCCCTTCCTTCCTTCCTCCTATTCTTCCTTCCTCCCTTTCACCCTTCGTCCCTTCCTTCCCCCCTCAGTCCTCGCTTCCTCGCTTCCTCGCTTCCTCGCTTCTCGCTTCCTCGCTTCCTCGCTTCCTCGCTTCCTTCGTCCTCGCTTCCTCGCTTCCTCGCTTCCTCGCTTCCTCGCTTCTTTGCTTCTTCGTTTCCTCGTTTCCTCGTTTCCTCCCTTTCTCCCTTTCTCCCTTTCTCCCTTTCTCCCTTTCTCCCTTTCTTCCCTTTCTCCCTTTCTCCCTTTCTCCCTTTTTCCCTTTCTCCCTTTCTCCCTTTCTCCCTTTCTCCCTTCATCCCTTTCTCCCTTTCTCCCTTTCTCCCTTTCTCCCTTTCTCCCTTTCTCCCTTTTTCCCTTTCTTCCTTTCTCCCTTCCATCTTCCTCCCTTCCTCCCTTTTCCTTTTCTCTGTCGCACTGTTGGCTGTTTACTACGGTCAAGGGCTATCCTTTGCATACAGAGAACTGTTACAGAAATGATCCTAATACGTTTCAGGAAGCCACAAGCAAGACACGTAAGCGTACAATGATGAAAACCCCCAACCGGCGATGTATCATCTGTGGATTCATATTCGGTGAGTGTTGGCTTAGTTAAGCTTAATCGGGGCTGCGACAACTGGCTAACTTGAGCGCGAAACCTACAAACCACATCATTACAGATTCTTCCTGTGGGCCCGGACACAAAACCCAAAAGCTAAACTGAGTTTGTCAGCGTTACGCTCTCCTCTGTGTAGATAAACTAAATGACCACTGGCATAGTTTTTCTTTTGCAATACGCATTCAAATATTGGCGTCGAGTTATTTTGCGTTTAAACTTTATATTTCTTTTCTTCGCCAGACCAACGTGTCAATTGTCACTGTTTTCTTGCATAACAAATAGCGTAAGTCTTTCAGTAGGCCTACCTATTCACCATATGCGTACAGCGTCGTCGGTAATCCTGTATAAAACAATCTCTTCATCGACGTATGTAATCTTGCTTAAACAGACTACAGCGTCATAGGCAATGCTGTTTAAAACAATTTCTGGACACAAGTTGTATGCCTACATATATCTATATATCTATAAAACACGTGCGTTTATGTATATGTCAAGTAAGTAAGTAACTTTTGTTTCACTACGCAACGTGTACAAGAACACGAATATATTAAATTGCGTGCTGCACTGCATGGATGACACTTGGCTAAAAGCCGTCTTCCAGTGACACCATCATCAAATTAAAATAATCATCATTACTATATATATATATATATATATATATATATATATATATATATATATATATATATATATATATATATATACACATTTATATGTATGTAAACAAATACCAAAAACAAAACGTGTCAAGATCAGAGTAAACATATTGTCAGGCGTCACCAAGTCTGTACGACTAAACATGGAAGTAGTAAGTAGTTTGTAGTAGTAAGTAGTTTGTTGCTGTTGCTGTTGCTGTTGCTGTTGCTGTTGTTGTTGCTGTTGCTGTTGCTGGTGATATCTGACAACGATCCGAGAAAATTGAACCACTTTTTATATATAAATGAGTACAATTATGTAAGAAATGTAATAAAGCAGAGATGATCATGGTTGAATCCAAACAAGATACAATACGTTAGATAGGTATGATGACGTCACTGTTCCGTCACAGCCTCTACCTAGTGGAGAGTGTAACGTTGCCAAATTAGGTTTAGTTTCTGATTTACGGTCCCTGGTCACACGATTTGATGTGTTGCATTATCGTATTGCAGTGCGATAGCGCAGCACTAATGTTTGTCTTCACAAGTAAATACACTGCTTTTTAGTGGTGTATTTACGTTACCAGGACTTGAAAGTATACACGAATATCACGTTTATTTCACACATTGATTTATGAACGTCGTACACACGTACATAACGACACTGTAATAACTTCACACAGGTTAGGTTCAGTTGCTCGAGTACTTACATACTTGCCATTTTGCTGAGTACAAAAGTTGACCTAGGTGTACGTGATCGTCATAGTACATGGACTTTACAAGTACCCGCTTTCCGGTATGATTATGGTTCCGTTAATATGTCAACTACCTGTTGTCTATTCTTGTTCTATGTTTCTCATAAGACGTCGTGGAAATTACAGTAGTAAATTTGAAACCAACTATAAGAAAGTGAAAAGCCTAGTGATATGTCAAATAGAGTTGTAAGCGTACACCTGATCATATGTATGTACTATTGATGGATAAGTTAAAAGCAAGCAGTAATTTGAGTGTAAATACGTTGACCCTATACTGCATGTTAAACTGTTGTTAGTTCATTAGTGTAGTGCTCCGATGACAATGTTGGCAAATTGGAATATGACTCCGGAAGCATACTCTAAAGGTAAACCAAACAGCCCGTTTCTACAAGTGTTGTATTCGTAATATCGTCGATGCTGGCAGAGTTGTCCGTAATTGGTTGTTCAATACACAACAAAAGGACAATCACAAGTTTGTCTCATTTGTCTACTATTATATTATACCTGTTTGTTTTTCTAATTTGCCTGAAGACTGCCGTCGGCCGACGGATATATATATATATATATATATATATATATATATATATATATATATATATATATATATATATATAACCGTTATCACGTCAGGTAAACCCGACCTTTGACCTAATTGCGTCAACTTTTGAATGGGCGGTCAGCGCAGTCAGCGCTTTCTCCGGTTACACGGTAAATAGTTGGCATATGACCACTATATCCGATGACAAGAACGATTTCATTTCGCATGGCTACACTCACACACTCATACATAGACTCACCCACACACACACATGCATACATAAACAACCACACACATACACATATGCATATGCATATAGATACATCATACACACACACGCACACGCACACGCACACGCACACGCACACGCACACGCACACGCACACGCACACGCACACGCACACGCACACGCACACGCACACGCACACGCACACGCACACGCACACGCACACGCACACGCACACGCACACGCACACGCACACGCACACGCACACGCACACGCACACGCACACGCACACGCACACGCACACGCACACGCACACGCACACGCACACGCACACGCACACGCACACGCACACGCACACGCACACGCACACGCACACGCACAGCACACGCACACGCACACGCACACGCACACGCACACGCACACGCACACGCACACGCACACGCACACGCACACGCACACGCACACGCACACGCACACGCACACGCACACGCACACGCACACGCACACGCACACGCACACGCACACGCACACGCACACGCACACGCACACGCACACGCACACGCACACGCACACGCACACGCACACGCACACGCACACGCACACGCACACGCACACGCACACGCACACGCACACGCACACGCACACGCACACGCACACGCACACGCACACGCACACGCACACGCACACGCACACATTCCCACGCATGTACCTCCACACGTGTTTATGGGAGTAATACTAATATCATTTTTTCCGTTAATCCCTTGCAGTTGTTTCAATTGCGTTAATAGTCTTTCGTAACGTCCTGAAGCATCCACCAGCAAGCATGGAATATCGCGTTCCCAGGCAGAAAGAATGGCGACTTCAGTCAGCAGCTGAGACTGACAGCACAATGACGAGGATAAACCTGAACGACATCAGCTCCAAACAGGAGGTTCGTTAACTAGGATACAACTCGTAATGTCAGTTCAGCGAGAATTCGCAATAACCAATGTTGCTTTTGAACATAATAAACACCAGCACCAGTAGTTAGCGAGCAGGTTAATTGAGGTGTTGCCAATAAACGTGCACACACATATTTACATACACATATTACATTTGTGGAGGATTTTATTATGATTTATTACTATTATTATGCACATCTGGTGCAGGGTGTAGACGAAAATGATAATTACATGCATTTTATTCTTCAGTCGGCATACTCATATTTACTTATTAATGTTTTGTTATACTTGCCACTAATAATGTTATATTCTAGTCAGTTATAAATTTGTTATTATTAATTATTATCACTGATTTAGTTTTAGTTTCCGTACAAAGATGAATTGGCTTTACGTATTCAAATGTTTTACCTGTATTTTTTATTATAATAGTATGTATATCTTATATTTTTAACGACTCGTGTCAACTCTACTGAACATAGTTTTATTTGGGAGTTTAGTGTCTCAATAACATTATGTTACGTCATCTTTCATTTGTTAGTATACCAATTTCGTATTACGATCGGCGTATAAATCATCTGGCGGTAACCGCAGATATATATATGTATATATATATATATATATATATATATATATATATATATATATATATATATATATATATATATATATATAGTGTGTGTGTGTGTGTGTGTGTGTGTGTGTGTGTGTGTGTGTTGTGTGTGTGTGTGTGTGTGTGTGTGTGTGTGTGTGTGTGTGTGTGTGTGTGTGTGTGTGTGTGTGTGTGTGTGTGTGTGTGTGTGTGTGTGTGTGTGTGTGTGTGTAGTGGCTTTGCTGGTAAAGCAACGTAACCTTCTCTGCAAAGAGAACTTGGGTTCGAGTCTTATCCAGGCGTGTCGAACTTTGGGCAAGGTCGTTTACTCTACCTTGCCTCAGTTCACTCAGCTTACACATGAATAAATCGCTAACAGTGTTATATTATAATAATCTTGCTCCTTAATAGTTTATATATATATATATATATATATATATATATATATATATATATATATATATATATATATATATGTCGTGGTTGTTGAATAGCCCTGCAATGGCGTACAGGGTGAAGTAGTCTCGCTTAACCGACTTTCGCTCGGCTGCTTAACTTCGCCGAGAAGACAGTCTGGTGACTTGGCCGGCTTGTAAATGGTATCCGTGTGGGGCTAAACAATGCAGCCACCTGACGGATAATGGTTAATCTTGCAATCCGCAAATTTGTTAAACTGCAAATTTGTATTTCTATTTATTTTTGTGTTAGTGTAAGTTTAATTTTGAATAGCTTTTATAATACACCATTACCTGGTAAAACAAATATCACTATTTAATGTGTTTTATCAAATATTCGGCCTGAGAATCAATCAGCGTGTCCATCCCAATCTGGGGTAAGGCCGGTCTCTCGGTTACATCGGCAGCCCATTAATATCCCAGGCAGAGTTGAGGGGCTGAGAAGTGCTGCCACCTCACGGAGTCTGATTAATCGAGGCTAGGTGAAGCGCTTAGAGCTGTCCTAATGGCTGGATAAAGCCATACATACGGACATATCTTATCTTTCCCGAAGGAACGATCGCGCGAGGAAACACAGCGATGGGCGCCGTTTGTCGCCGGACTTCCTCGGACGGTGATGGTGCTGGCGTACCAACGCACTGGCTCGACGTACTTCGGCGAAATCTTCAACAGAGACCCTCGCGCGTTCTACATATACGAGCCACTAGACGCTCTCTACTCGTCCATCTACGGCACGGTGCCAGGCTGGAGCACTCCGACCGACATCTCCAGCTATTACAACGGCACTCTGCGGTACGTATGTGCTAACAACCGTGTCTTTGACGTAACGTCTTCGTTCATCTTCTCCTGCACTGTATGTTTTCATTTGTTTCCTACCAACAGTCCACTCTCTGTCTGTGTCATCCTCCTGCGATTCTTCCGTACTCTTCCTCGTGCTAACGTTTCATCTTGCATCTGCTTTGCAAGAACTTCCCGTTAGGCTACATTTCATAGCAACCTCGTTTTCATAAGGGCGACATTAATTACCTCTTGTAGGTTGTTATTGGCCGCACATCACTTTTTAACAAGATTTAACAAGATTTAACAAGATTGCCACCTAGAGATTCAACTCTATATGGCAGGTGGACTAGGAAGCCATTTGGCTTATCGAGAGTCCAACCTATCTATCTAAGTATACCCCGCCCGTCATAGGTATATGTCGATTTTATTTTTAAATATATTAACACTACTAGCACCTACACAATCAGCTGATAATCTGTTCCATTCGTTTACTGTTCTTTGTGAAAATGAAAATGTTATAATATCCAGTCTACACTGCTTCTTTGCTAATGTAACTCCATGTCCTCTAGTCCTTCTCTCTTCCTTGACTGTGAAAAAAATATTTCTGTCAATATTTTCATACCCATTCAATATTTTAAACACCTCAATCTGATCTCCTCTCAATCTTCTGGTTTCTAGCGTTGTTAAACCACATTCTTTTAGACGCATTTCATAACTAATATTCCTGAGTTTTTTTTATCATTTTGGTTGTATGGACTATGGTAGAGCTGCCTGGCCGATCGCTGATGACAGTGATGCTGATCAAAATATGCTGTCTTCAAATCGTATTTGCATAGCCATTTTTCTATCCAGTTGATCATACCATTTCCTAAGCCATGGGCCTTTAGTTTAAGTAGTAGTCTTTGGTGTGGCACTTTGTCAAAGGCTTTTTTAAAATCCAAATAGATTATATCTACTGGTGATCCCTCATCTACCCACTTTGTGACATCTTCCAAAAAACATAACATATTTGTTAAGCATGACCTCGCTTTTAAAAACCAATGTTGAGATGGGTTTATCAATTTATTACTAACAAGAAAATCAACCAGGTGATCTTTAATGAGTCTTTCTAATAGTTTGCAAATCACCGATGTTAAACTCACTGGTCTATAGTTCTCTGACTTGTTTCTCGAACCTTTTTTAAATAATGGTATAATGTTTGCTTCTTTCCATTCTAACGGAACTATTCCCTCCTCTAATGACAAATTGAACACTGTTGCAAGCGGTATGCAGATTTGTTCTACAATTTCAAATAGTAATTTGGGAGGAATCCCATCCACTCCAGGTGATTTATTATCCTTCATATCTCTTATTTTCATAGCTACCATTGTTGGGGTTACAATTAGTTGTCCTAAATAGTCAAACTCTCTCCCTTCGAACTTAGTCTCAAGTACTGGTAATATACTAATATCTTCCCTGGTAAACACCGAACTAAAGTACTCATTTAGGTTTTCTGCCATTAAGAATCCCTCTGTTATTATGTTTCCATCACTACCTTCTAGAGGACCGACCTTATCCTGAACTTTCTGTTTACTTCGAACATACGCATACAAATTCTTGCTGACTTTAAAGTCAATAGCAGATAATCATTGTCGAAACAATACGGTTGGTCTCTCCTCTCTCTGGTTTTGAATGCGTTATCAGTTTGAGAATGTCCCGGTGGCGGGGTGCCAATTTGACATGTACTACAACGACAATTCTCTGCTGATAACAGGGAAATGCCACGCTGGGAAGCCGACGCCGTTAGTGAAACATTAAAGAACATCTTCACTTGCAACATCAGTCGTCTTCCCACGGAGTATTTCGTGCACAAATTCTGGACAATGTTTGGATGGTTACAAAAGTCAGCGAGTCCGTTCATTGAGTGTATGAAACAAAGCGGCGCCGGGAAAGTCAACTGCACGGACATTCTTCGTAACCAGTGCCCAAGCAGGTTCGGGGCCAACTGGACACAAGTAGACGACTGTGGGAGACGTTTGTCATCGATGTCCAGAAACCATCAGGTGGGTGGTAACGGCAGTCGTAGCCTCAGCGAAACAAGTCGTCTGCAGGAGCAGAACCTGGAACGCGATGATGCGTTCCACAGATATTCCCAGTGCATCTCCAAGCAGGCAACGCTAGTATCGTCATGCACGCATCACCTCCAGACGGCGTGCCAGTCGTCTGATGTGCGAGTCGTTAAGGCAGTCCGCGCCGCCATGTTGGAAATGGACATATTGTTCCGGACTTTGCCGAACTTCCGGCTCGTGCACCTCATCCGGGACCCGCGCGGAGTTGTCAACTCCAGAGGTAAATACGACGGATGTCACGGCGTCGGTGAACCATATGACGCTGTGGTGGAAGCACGTATTTACTGTCGGAATGCTCTACGTGACATCGAGGAGAGACGTATTCTCGAGGCAAGGTAGGTTTTGGCGTAGGCATTAAAATCGTTACCTCTCAGATATGCATTTCTATGTATGTAAAGAAAGTATTGTTCTTAAAAGCAACAATCCACGAACATCTGTCTATTGTTCCGCGCACAGTACTTTTTTTTAATTTGGTTGTTGGCTAAATTGCCAATACCAAGCAGGATATTCGCAAACCGCGTAATAAATCATATGCGAGAACGGGCAATTTTTCGTTCACGAGGAATTATATTAATGTCACGAGTTTAGCGAATGTCATCTACCTCCATTCCTCGCGGCATATCTGGTCCTGTCGTACCATTGAAGTACAACCGGCACCTGTATTTGAAAATGGTACCAAGCCATTTCGTATAATTGTATGTCCACCATGTCATCTTGTCTAAGCAAAGTGCGTGCGTTAACAGTTTAAATTAAAACAGCACCACCAGTCGGATGTATGATGAACTTGCCGAACAAGCGTAACTTGGGCATGTGCATCTAAGTTATGCACATAATTATTAATAATGTCAGTTTTCGTCAACAATGGCGCGATACACGAAAATCTGCAAAGGAGTGTTCAAGATGTTTATCACAATAAACCATTGATGGTAAAAATATGATAACCATCGCAATGGTTAGATAAACTATGGTAGGCGCATAACATAAAATGTTCAATTTTGCTTCCGTCTAATAAATACGTTGTTAGTGTCATTAATGCAGGACACGAGAATACGTGTCGAGTGCAAAATGCAACTAGTTCTTATAAATCATGTTATCGTGATTTGCTTCATCATAATTTGATTTCAGATTCTGCGGGAGTTTAACTGGTAAACCGTGTTACACTTTTCCATGTCTAGGTACCCCGGACGCATCATTAACGTCATTTACGATGACCTGGTCAAGTCCCCCGTTGCCGGCTTTCGTCAGATCTACGAATTCCTCAACTTGACCGCGCCACCGGATGTGATGTCATTCATACATTCCACCAAAGCATCGCCAGCGGAAACCTGGACCAAGTCCAAGAAGTTAACTAGGAAAATAGTTCATGATGTGGACATTGTCTGCCAAGAATTATACGATGCCGTCACTAGCACTTGGCCGCACTGAATATTACGTTATTTATATGTGTGTGTGTGTGCGTGTGCGTGTGCGTGTGCGTGTGCGTGTGTGTGTAATTTAGCCGGATACCGGATGTGTGAGCAATTATATTAGGAATTATTTCAGTCTATACCTCTCTCTCTCTCTCTCTCTCTCTCTCTCTATATATATATATATATATATATATATGGTTAGACAAATTTTGTAAGGTGTACATATATAAGGTGTATATATATATATATATATATATATATATATATATATATATATATATATATATATATATATATATACTATATATATATATATATATATATATATTTGATTATATATATATATATATATTATAAACATGTACACCTTACCAAATTTGTGTAACCAGTCAGTCCACGCATGAACGCTTACCTTACTAAATTAGTTAGTAACACGTATCACATAGTAAGACAAGACGAAGACACATATGTACCAACACGTATATACACACAAACACACACGCATACATACACATACAAACATACATTATGCTATCATAAAACGCATTAAATGGTACACGATATATAATATGTTATATGTAATATATCAAACACTTAACGTGTACCATTTAATTCGTTTTTATGATAGTATAATGTATGTTTGTGTTTGTATGTATGCGTGTGTGTTTGTGTGTATATACGTGTTGGTATACGTGTGTCTTAGTCTTAGTATGTGATACGTGTTACTAACTAATTTAGTAAGGTAAGCGTTCATGCGTGGACTGACTGGTTACACAAATTGTGTAAGGTGTACATGTTTATAGCATTCAGCATCAACCACGATGTATTAACTGATGTGAAGTGGGTGAATATCAAGTGTGTAGGCCTAGTTTAAAACAAATACTATTGTAAAGATGTATCCACATTAAACATAGGCCAAACCACAGTAACTTAACTTATGACTATACCAAACGACTAACAGTCTGGTAATACAGCCGGCTACCTTTCTTCGCTCAAGTTTCTTTAACAACGTAACATGGTTAGCATGATCGATCGAATCAGAGGCTTATAACGTATACACTGTACTACCAAGCATACTGTATCATTATTAACTCATTTAATTAAATACGCACACCAATCAGTACCCATATAAAATACCGAAGGGATTAATACATGTTATTGTATAACATTTTATTCCGTTTAGAATAATGAACTATAATATCGTAAACAGTACACTTGTGATGGCAATGTTCGTGTTGTTATCTTTACTCTGTAGCAAATCAACTTTATTCTTGGCAGTAGTTGTAATATGTTTCAGGTCAACATCAATAAACAAACTGTTTATATACGTAAGCCTAACATTTTGCAATTCTTTCACAATAATATTTGTATATATTTCAGATGTTCAGTACATGATTTATCGCATTTTAGTTTTATCATTTGCTATTACAGTATACTGTAACATTTTTTATACGAACTGTTGTTATAGTTTATAGACGTGATGGCACCTTTACACAACCAACACATTTTTGACTATTTTACTTACACAACTGGGTGGGAATATACGTTATTTTAGTGTCTTTGAAAGTGACACAAGGAAGTTAGTTTCTAATGGAGCACACATGTAATGTTGTTGTCAGTCAGCTGTAAAAATATTGCAAGTCTATAAACTGATATAATTGATTGGATCTAAACCGGACCAACAAACACAGGATCAAGGCATTTTCCTCCCGAAGCAGACACGTTCGCATTTTCAGTTCTCCACTCTCCATTGTGTAGTTGGCCTCTTCAGCCTGACGTCGCATCTTCGCGGCTTCGGTCCGTTTGACCAGCTCATGGCGTATGAGATTGACCACAACAGTGCACAGTCTGTTCACCTGTTCACGTCCAGCGCCGCCGTCACCAGGCATATCTACAACCCAGTACACACTGACCATAGCTGACCGCATCCAAAACTGTTTCGTTCCCACACATTACGCGAGAAACGGCAGAGAAGCTGGAGTTATGGCGGCGATACATGTTCAACTGTATTCACCGTCTTCCGATATATATATATATATATATATATATATATATATATAAAGTAGTTACACACTGTACTACGTATAGAAGCAATCTCCAGTCCGAAACAGCCCTAATGGAGCGGTACGGAGGTGCAAGTAATCTTTCCCTATATTAATAGGACGCGCAACTCTCAGTTGCTCCATACTGTTTGTGTGTGTGGTATTTTTGCCATTTTCATACATGATCCTGTCCGACTCGAACGGGCATATGTGTTCATTGTAATTTTCTTTATATATAGCAGTAATTGTCTTCCAATATCTAAGAAGCAGTTATACACTGTAATATTTATAGACGGAATCTCCAGTCCGACACAGTACCAAAGGAGCAGTACGGCAGTGTTAGTTATCAACTCTCTCTATATAAACAGGACGCGCAAGTCTCAGTTGCGCCATATCGTTCTTGTGTGTGATATTTTACCATTTTAATACATGATCCCGTCCGACTCCAAATATCTACGTATTCTTTGTATTAGTATCTTTTTGGCAGTGACTTTGCCTTTGACTAAGCGAGATAAAAACATTCCCGCAACAATCTTCCATACTCACGCATCTCTCCTCCCCTACTCCGATTTGCTCTACTACTCGCATTACCCCACCCAATTCACGAAAATGTGTAGTTGTTCACCTTTTCCAAAAACAATTAATATATGCTTTTAAATACGCTAATAGTTTTACTAAATCTACAACTTTGATGCTAATGCGTTTTATTAATTCAATACTGGCAAGAAATGAAATGTTGTCTAAGGATCTGCATTAAAATATATGTGAAAGTCAGTACCTCTGTACGCGCGAACAGGATGGCGTGGAAAGAGGGTACCTCTGAATGGGAACAGGATGGCGTGGAAAGAGAGTACCTCTGAATGGGAACAGGATGGCGTGGAAAGAGGGTACCTCTGAATGGGAACAGGATGGCGTGGAAAGAGAGTACCTCTGAATGGGAATAGGATGGCGTGGAAAGAGGGTACCTCTGAATGGGAACAGGATGGCGTGGAAAGAGAGTACCTCTGAATGGGAACAGGATGGCGTGGAAAGAGGGTACCTCTGAATGGGAACAGGATGGCGTGGAAAGAGAGTACCTCTGAATGGGAACAGGATGGCGTGGAAAGAGGGTACCTCTGAATGGGAACAGGATGGCGTGGAAAGAGGGTACCTCTGAATGGGAACAGGATGGCGTGGAAAGACGGTACCTCTGTACGGGAAAACGATGGCGTGGAAAGACGGTACCTCTGTACGGGAAAACGATGGCGTGGAAAGATGGTACCTCTGTACGGGAACACGATGGCGTGGAAAGACGGTACCTCTGTCTGGGAACAGGATGATGTGGAAAGACGGTACCTCTGTACGGGAAAATGATGGCATGGAATGACGGTACCTCTGTACGGGAACACGATGGCGTGGAAAGACGGTACCTCTGTCTGGGAACAGGATGATGTGGAAAGGCGGTACCTCTGTACGGGAACACGCTGCGTGGAAAGACGGTACCTCTATCTGGGAACAGGATGATGAGGAAAGACGGTACCTCTGTACGGGAACACGACGGAGTGGGAAAACGGTACCTCTGTCTGGGAACAGGATGATGTGGAAAGACGGTACCTCTATACGGGAGCAGGACAGTGTGGAAAGACGGTACCTCTATACGTGAACAGGATGGTGTGGAAAGATGGTACCTGTATACGGGAACAGGATGGTGTGGAAAGGTACCTCTGTACGGGAGGATTGTTGGGGTGCTCCAAGATCTCATTTAGCTTTGTTTCAAAGAGCGTCCTCTGTACGTTCTTCTGGGTCGTGTCCACACCCGCAATTGCTCCTTGTTCCATGTCGTGCAGAGTTAGGATGGGCGTGGCAAACTCCAGAATCGCATAGTACACCTACACATGTTTTTAGACTGTTTCAAGGTAACAGGCATTATATGCAATTTTTTTAGTCGCCTAAATCCTGTGCAATTTTGGTATACTAGTATGGTCTCATACGCATTTTTTTAATGGCCGTTTCAAAACATGTTTTCTTTTCTGCTACTGCTATTCACGAATCCAAGTCGCCTACGATTTATAAGCTAGTCGTACAGTATATGACGGGCAAAGCACACTTGCTTAGCAAACTGCGTCAAGCAGTCAAAAAAATGGCTGCCTAGACACACACATTTTTGACAATTTGGTTTCTAAATATTGTCAGATGTAAGTAGTAAAGGGTGCTCTATGAGATGTCATGTCGTAATAGTTGTGTAATTCACATAGTTAACCATTATTAACATTTTTGCAAAGGCGAAGACTTAAGGAGGTTTCGTGCCTAACTTTGACTGTGACGTAATCAAGCCGCGACGTGCCGGATATGTCCCTTGATTAATGAAAACCATTATACTATTATAAAAGTTTAAACATGAAATTTACAACCAATAATTAAATAATTGCTCGGTCATGTAGCAAATCGATCGGTAATTTAATAATCGAGTTTAATATAACAAAACTGGTACATTGGACAATCTATTATCCTCCTTCTTACTTCATTTGTGGCGGGATCGGTCAATTTGTAGACGCAGTTCTTGTAGTCCCTAAAAGTGAATGTGACCAACGTGGACAATGCTCTCGTCCACATCTGTGAATGAACCGGGACAGAAACACGATTGGAGACTGACAATGATCAGCTTCGGGATAATCCTCGATTGATTTTTCGTCTCCTTGCCTTCATTTCCTGAAAATTGTCACAACAAAAATCAGGTGTCATGCAAATATTGATAGTATTCTCTGTGCAGTGATCAGGATGCAAAGCGTGTTCATATTTAGTTACGTTCATGATTTGAAAATGTAAAGTATCACCATGCCGAATCAGATTAGTCTCTTCTGAGTTGACTAACTAATTCACTTTCCGGTTTTCAGGTGATGTTGATGTTGATAATGCGGCAGCAGCTTTAATCTTTCTGATATTTCATTGGAAAAACACTCATGTGACCAGGACCAATCTTCAGGTTAAACTCACTGTATTAGATTGCGTGCTATACTACTATACGTGCCCCTCTCCCAGCTGGAATCCATACCGTTCATCAGTCTTAGCGAAATGAATGTACGACACCATTGTATAGTGTACTACTGTGTCGCTATCTAGAGAGAGCGAGGTATATTGGTCAAATAACTTTTTATCAGACTGAAACGCACGCACGCACTCACACACACACACACACACACACACACACACATCACACACACACACACACACACACACACACACACACACACAGACAACACACACACACACACACACACACACACACACACACACACACAGAGAGGCATATAGATAAAAACTGTATTGTGATGCAATATAATTTTGAGGGCAGCCCTGAATGAAACTAGGCACACGAAACGAATAAAGGCCACCTAAGGTCACCGTTTGCCGTCGCTGAGTCCCCGGCTGCAGAGGGTCACAACAGGGTTACTGGTACCTCTGTTGAATATAACGAAATTCCCGCCCGCCCTCCCTGTTTCCTGAATGGTGTGTCCCCTTTACCTGTCAGGAGCTACATTGTATATTCGTGTCTTTCGTGTGGACTTGTGTTTACATACACGACAATATTTCTATGTGTCATATTAACACATTGTGCGCCGGTGGTTGTTCATTGACATTGTCGTGTTGCTTTGGTTTACCCTGTTTTTATGTTGTGGCTTGTGGGTTGAGTCACTAATGTTTACGCATAAACACTTTCCCACCCAACCTCTCTGATGGTGTCTATATCACTTACAGGTGTTCTATGTGTAAGCTTGTGCACCATGACTCACAGATAGGCCGTAAACAGGTTTTCCCTGCATTATTTCTGTACATGAGGTTTGACATCATGCCTTTCCTCCATTGGATGTTCAGTGGTGTAGGCAGGCTTTTTAGAGCGAATAGTCTTTAGGGTACATTTTGAGTGGCAGTTTGGCCCTGCCTGTTTGTGTGTTGTGTTGGCTGAGGTTTTTCTTCATTTATAGGTGCAGCACATGTTTTCATGATGGGGTTGTTTTCCCCCTTTACGGATTGGGGGGTTTCCCCCTTTACGGTTTCTGTCAATATATACTTTCGTTTAACGCATGTGTTTTTCTGTCGGTACACTTTTATGCAACACATTGTACAGTATACATTCAAGCAGCTGATTGTACGATAGGCTTTTTGTTGTACTTGGATGCGTATCATATACCATTATACTGTATGTCTTTCAATGTACAACCAGCCGAGCGCACACTACAAGTGAGCGCCAGGCAATCTAGTTTTAAATAAACGATCTAGATTGCCATATTACCATTACAAGGTATTTTATGTCACATTTACCTACCGTAAACATAGCCAGGCCTAGCTGGAGTTAATTAGTTAATATTAGGGGCACATCTCCAAGCGGGAAGGGCGCAGGCACGCAAAATAACTTTTTACCAGAATGAAATAGTTCCGGACATAATTGCTCACACATTCAGTATCCGGCTAAATTACACCTCACCTCACCTCACCTCACCTCACCTCACCTCACCTCACCTCACCTCCCCACCTCACCTCACCTCACCTCACCTCACCTCACCTCACCTCACCTCACCTCACCTCACCTCACCTCACCTCACCTCAGTCTCTCCTCAGTCTCTCCTCTCCTCTCCTCTCCTCTCCTCTCCTCTCCTCTCCTCTCCTCTCCTCTCCTCTCCTCTCCTCTCCTCTCCTCTCCTCTCCTCTCCTCACTCACGTCACGTCACGTCACGTCACGTCACGTCACGTCACGTCACGTCACCCTAACCATACCCTCTCCTCACCCTCACCTCATCTTATCCCGCATGATGTACATTCAAAATGTACTGAATCGTGCACAGAATCCCGTTAAGACCTTTGCCATAAGCCTCCTAATAACACAAACAGGAAATATAATGATAACATCTGCAACATATTCACCCTGAACCCATTATCAGACTTGTCAGAAAATTTTCACTTCAGCTGTCAAATATTTTGAGATCGCACACAGCAGGTCAGGGGTTCTCAATAAACTGTAGATAACACATTTGTGTTACCATTTTGTCAAAAGGAAAAAGTAATTACTAGTTCTGACTATTTGAAAGCATCGTTAACCGGTTGAAAAGGCGGTGAATGAACACACCTGATTGCAGTTTGGCTTCTGGGTAGACCGACACCGACTGCAACAGTTCTTCAAGTAGCCCCCTTGATACCATATAAGCTACTTCCTGGTATTGTTCAAGTTACTCCCTGGTACTGGCTGTGAGGTACAGCCGTAGAGAGATTTCACGCTCTGTTACACTGTTGTGGCCGTCCTGCAGTGAAGGATGTTTGCGCTCTCTCCCATTGCAACGTTTCACTGAAACACACATTTTGATAGTCACTCTACTTCAAGACTGGCAGGTGACTTGTCAAGCCGTGCCACTTAGATTGATTAGTAAGACAAAGCAAGTGATGTAATTTAGAGTGGACCTGCTGGCCAATAGATTAACTAAATGTTACAAGTCCCGTCCAAAATTTGCAAGGCCAAGACAACAACTTGAAAGGACAAGTCCACAACTGGCATTTCGATGGATGTGACATTAATTATACATAAAGCTCCACGACACTGTTTTTTAGGGAAAACAAAACTAATATATACATATAGATCAACGACACTGGAGTTTTACGGAATATAAAACTAGTATAGCCAATACTAGCTGTGGCTAACGTGAATTGCTTCCAATTTGAATTAATTCAAAACTGTCAAAATATGATTTCTGGCTAAGGGCCTGCTCTGCTGTAGAACCTGCCTATTTGTTAGTCGACACCAACTTCGGTTTGGAGAGACAATGCTGGTATCTGAAGTCAGGTAGACTGGTTATGTTTTGACACGTTGTCTCGCATGTCTGCTATCCTGATTCCTCCTGTCAGCTTCGATGCGACGAAACCAGACACTTGCCAGGTGAGTTTGTCGACGTAACACTCTGCCAGTGTAATGGACGTTTGGCAGTTTATGTATCTCCCATTTTCATTGTAAAGGCATGCTATACAACATAAACTAAATATTAAAGAAGCAGAAACAACTATAGAATTTAAGAGTTCATGTTTAGGTACACAATTTTTCAAACGAACTAATAATTAATTACGTAATATTGAAGATTTATATTACAATTATTATTTTGTGTAATATATTCAATAAAACCTGAGGGACTCAGCAATAAACACATAACTACAATTCAATTATACCAAAGAATGCATTAATTAATTAACTACTCGAATAATGTTTAATTTAGTTTATTTTAAATAAAATTTGTTAAAATTGTAAATGAAAACTGGCTTACCTTGTCTTAAAAATTCACGTTAATGTTTCACGTCCCAATCGACCACAATATCCGACTCAGTGTGGGATTGAGTCTCGCTACACAGGATAGATGTCATAATGAATCTTGACAGCCACGTCCGCCCTGAACGACATTCTAAGAAAACGAACTACACTGTACAAGTGGAATGTTCTAAATAAAGGCACGACGGGTCTAGATAACGACGTAATCCATTTGCCCTTTCTTTAGAAACAATCCGCGCAAGACTGTTATCAGATACCGCGCGTCAGGGAAGTGATAATGTTTAAAAACCCGATCTTGCGAGAACATGACGTCAGCCACAGCATGTGTACTGCGTATTCCTACATTTCCGATTTGCAGTAACTCCCAATTTAACTACAAATTGACTGTGTGTGTGTGTGTGTGTGTGTGTGCGTGCGTGCGTGCGTGCGTGCGTGCGTGCGTGCGTGCGTGTGTGTGGTGTTTCATAAACCTATCGAAGTAATCATGAACAATGTTAAGACGTTTATACATAATCATCACATATTAGGTGCTTCTTATTTGTCAAATGAAACAACACTTAGTTATTGGATTACCCGTTAATTATTTAAACTGCCATATTTTATAACAGTATTTATTATTCTTAGTTTGATATTACCTGTTACCCTTTAATTAAAACAATACGTTTAAGTATCAGTCGTTAGCATTCCATTTAGCAATTTTCTTTATATTGTTTAATACAACCCCTCGTTTGGTACATGTCGGTGTATTGTCATGTGAACATATTTGTACGACGAATCAACATTATAAAGCATTTCAATGTTTTATTGTAACTGCAAGGAAACCATATGGCAATTAAGATGATTATCTCATGTTATCTTAATTTGACCAAATGATGGTCATGTATTTAATTTATAAGCATGCTTTTAAGGTCCTTGAATATTTGTTTGAGGTTTTCCTTTCCTTTGTTGCAGAGAGTCATTTCCTCTTCTGTATTACAATGAAGTGTCACTTTTCTTGGAAACACTGACGAAGCAGTACATTCGTTTTTCTAGAAAGGCCGAGCTTGCCAGGCAGCTGTTTTAGGAAACGCGATATCTGCTCTATTGCATCGTCATGGCACCTGATGAACGCATGCAGAATGCGACTCTCAACTCCTCTGAAACAAAATAGTAGTTATTGCAAACAAAAAGAAAAATTATTAGTAATAATACAGTTTTTATATAGCGCTAATTCCCGCATGGCGGATCAATGCGCTGTACAAGAAATATACTAAACGTATATTAATAAATATAAATGTAAATTATATAAATTAATATAAATATCAAATTAAACTTTGGTTTCAAGATGTACTAGTAAACCTTTGTATATAAATTATATAAATTAATTTATAATAAATTAAACACTGCTTTTAAGATGTATAGTACTAAAACTTGGTATGTATATTATACAAATTAATATAAAATTAAAACCTTTACTAAAACGGTGTACGTAAATTATCTATAAATTAATCTAAAACATAAACACTGACTAAAACGTGCATGACACTAAATAGAGATTCTAAAGTAATGTCCATCATTTCAAAACAATTTGAATTAATTGAAATGTCGAATAAAAAGATATGTCTTTAAACACTTTCTAAACATAGATAATGTCCCAGATGAACGAATGTTCACAGATAATTCATTCTACAGTCGTGGTGCTGCTGAGCCAAATGGCGAATCACCAACATACTTCGTTGTTATGCCTTGGGAAAATAAATAAATGTCCTATTAGTCATAAAATACATAATGATAATAATAATCAATCTAACAAACGATTCCATAACACTACTACAGAAAACCACAATAGTTACACGTAAATGCCAATCGATACGTATAAAAATATAGGCTTGTAAGCACAATTGCATGACAGCTCTATGTTGAAGTGTATTGTAATTGACACTGACGAGTTTCACTCGTGTCACCATATTGTCAATTAATGTTGCACTGTAAGTATGTACGATTGCTGCCACTGTGTCGGCAATGAGGTTTGACGACACCCAGTGCATGCATACACCTTCCGCACGGAAGCAAACGGACGTTTATAATCTGAGTTGTTATGCGTCAAGCTCAAAACTGAAGCATCATCTGCGTGTATGAAGGAAATGTTACCTCAACATGACGTCGCATTGCAGCTACTTCGGTCTGTTTGTTCAGCTCATGGCGTATGAGATTGACCACAACAGTGGACAGTCTGGCCACCTGCTCACCTCCCGCGCCGTCACCAGGCAGATCTACTACCCAGTCCACACTGACCTTAGCTGATCCAATCCAAAACTGCTTCATTCCCATATATTTCGCGAGATATGGCAGAGAAGCTGGATTTATGGCGGCGATACATGTTCAACTGTACTCACCGTCTTCCAATATCTAAGAAGCAGTATATACACTGTAATATATATATATATATATATATATATATATATATATATATATATATATATATATATATATATATATAAAGGATCTCAGTCCGACACAACTCCAAACGCAGCGTTAGTTATCAACTCTCCCTATATAAATAGGACGCGCAAATCACTGTTGCACCATATCGTTTTTGTGCGTGTGATATTTTACCATTTTAACACATGATCCCGTCCGACTCGAAATATCTACGTAGTCTTTGTATTAGTATATTCTATTGCAATGACTTTGCCTTTAACTACGCTTACGGACAACGAGGTGGCACCAGTTGTATATAGTCTCGAAAAATATCGCTCAAAACGAGAAGCATAGCATGTCATATTCCCGCAACAGTCTTCCATACTCACGCATCTCCCCTCTCCTACTCCGATTTGCCCTACTACTCGCATTACCCCACCACAATTCAAGAAAATATATAGTTGCCCGCCTTTTCCAAAAAACTAAACAATTAATAGATGGTTTTTAATATATTATGCTACGCCAATAGTTATTATTAAATCAACAACGTTAAGGCTAATACGTTTTATTCATTCAATACTGGCAAGAAATGATAGTCTGTTTAACGGTCTGCATTAAGATATATGTGAAAGACGGTACCTCTGTGTGGGAACTGGATGGCGTAGAAAGACGGTACCTATATACGGGAACAGGATGGTGTAGAAAGACGGTACCTCTATACGGGAACAGGATGGTGTGGAAAGACGGTACCTCTATACGGGAACAGGATGGGGTAGAAAGACGGTACCTCTACACGGGAACAGGATGGTGTAGAAAGACGGTACCACGATATGGGAACAGGATGGTGTAGAAAGACGGTACCTCTATACGGGAACAGGATGGTGTGGAAAGACGGTACCTCTATACGGGAACAGGATGGTTTAGAAAGACGGTACCTCCATACGGGAACAGGATGGTGTGGAAAGACGGTACCTCTATACGGGAACAGGATGGTGTGGAAAGACGGTACCTCTGTACGGGAACAGGATGGTGTGGAAAGACGGTACCTCTAAACAGGAACAGGATGGTGTGGAAAGACGGTACCTCTAAACAGGAACAGGATGGTGTGGAAAGACGGTACCTCTATACGGGAACAGGATGGTGTGGAAAGACGGTACCTCTGTGTGGGAACAGGATGGTGTGGAAAGATGGTACCTCTATACGGGAACAGGATGGTGTGGAAAGACGGTACCTCTATACGGGAACAGGATGGTGTGGAAAGACGGTACTTCTATACGGGAAGAGGATGGTGTTGAAAGACGGTACCTCTGTACGGGAACAGGTTGGTGTGGAAAGACGGTACCTCTGTACGGGAAGAGGATGGTGTGGAACGACGGTACCTCTGTACGGGAACAGGATGGTGTGGAAAGGCGGTACCTCCGTACGGGAACAGGATGGTGTGGAAAGACGGTACCTCTATACAGGAACAGGATGGTGTGGAAAGGTGGTACCTCCGTACGGGAACAGGATGGTGTGGAAAGACGGTACCTCTATACGGGAACAGGATGGTGTGGAAAGACGGTACCTCTGTACGGGAACAGGATGATGTGGAAAGGCAGTACCTCTGTACGGGAACGGGATGGTGTGGAAAGGCGGTACCTCTGTACGGGAACAGGATGGTGTCGAGAAGGCGATACCTCTGTACAGGAACAGGATGGTGTGGAAAGGCGGTACCTCTGTACGGTAACAGGATGGTGTGGAAAGGTGGTACCTCTGTACGGGAACAGGATGGTGTGGAAAGGCGATACCTTTGTACAGGAACAGGATGGTGTGGAAAGGCTGTACCTCTGTACGGGAACAGGATGGTGTGGAAAGGCGATACCTCTGTACAGGAACAGGATTGTGTGGAAAGACGGTACTTCTGTACAGGAACTTGATGGTGTGGAAAGGCGATACCTCTGTACAAGAACAGGATGGTGTGGAAAGACGGTACCTCTGTACAGGAACATGATGGTGTGGAAAGACAGTACCTCTGTATGGGAGTAAGATGACGTGGAAAGACGGTACCTCTGTACAGGAACAGGATGGTGTGGAAAGACGGTACCTCTATACGAGAACAGGATGGGATGGACAGAAGGTACCTCTGTACGGGAGCACGATGGCATGGAAAGACGGTACCTCTGTACGGGAACAGGATGGTGTGGAAAGGCGGTACTTCTATACGGGGACAGGATGGGATGGAAAGACAGTACCTCTGTACGGGAGTAAGATGACGTGGAAAGACGGTACCTCTGTACAGGAACAGGATGGTGTGGAAAGACGGTACCTCTATACGGGAACAGGATGGGATGGACAGAAGGTACCTCTGTACGGGAGCACGATGGCGTGGAAAGACGGTACCTCTATACGGGAACAGGATGGTGTGGAAAGAATGTACCTCTATACGGGAGCACGATGGCGTGGAAAGGCGGTACCTCTAAACGGGAACAGGATGGGATGGAAAGATACTACCTCTGTACGGGAACAGGATGACGTGGAAAGACGGTACCTCTCTACGGGAGCACGATGGCGAGGAAAGGCGGTACCTCTATACGGGAACAGGATGATATGGAAAGAAGGTACCTCTGTACGGGAACAGGATGATATGGAAAGACGGTACCTCTGTACGGGAACAGGATGGCATGGAAAGACGGTACCTCAATACGGGAACAGGATGGTGTGGAAAGACGGTACCTCTATACGGGAACAGGATGGTGTGGAACGACGGTACCTCTGTACAGGAACAGGATGGTGTGGAAAGGCGGTACCTTTGTACGGGAACAGGATGGTGTGGAAAGGCGATACCTCTATACGGGAACAGGATGGTGTGGAACGACGGTACCTCAATATGGGAACAGGATGGTGTGGAAAAGCGATACCTCTGTACGGGAACAGGATCGTGTGGAAAGGTGGTACCTCTGTACGGGAACAGGATGTGTGGAAAGGCAGTACCTCTGTACGGGAACGGGATGGTATGGAAAGGCGGTACCTCTGTACGGGAACAGGATGGTGTCGAAAGACGGTACCTCTGTACGGGAACAGGATGGGTGGAAAGACGGTACCTCTGTACGGGAACAGGATGGATGGAAAGACGGTACCTCTGTACGGGAACAGATGGCGTGGAAAGAGGTACCTCTGTACGGGAACAGATGGGTGGAAAGACGGTACCTCTATACGGGAACAGGATGGGATGGAAGAAGGTACCTCTGTACGGGAGACGATGGCGTGGAAAGAGGTACCTCTTACGGAACAGATGGGTGGAAAGACGGTACCTCTATACGGGAACAGGATGGTGTGGAAAGACGGTACCTCTTACGGGAACAGGATGGGATGGAAAGAGGTACCTCTGTACGGGAACAGGATGGGTGGAAAGACGGTACCTCTGTACGGGAACAGGATGGTGTGGAAAGGCGGTACCTCTGTACGGGAACAGGATGGGATGGAAAGACGGTACCTCTGTACGGGAACAGGATGGTATGGAAAGACGGTACCTCTGTACGGGAACAGGATGGTATGGAAAGACGGTACCTCTGTACAGGAACAGGATGGTGTGGAAAGACGGTACCTCTGTACGGGAACAGGATGGTGTGGAAAGACGGTTTTTTTTTTTTTTTTTTTTTTTTTTTTTTTTTTTTTTTTTTTTTTTTTTTTTTTTTTTTTTTTTTTTTTTTTTTTTTTCCCCCCCCCCCCCCCCCCCCCCCCCCCCCCCCCCCCCCCCCCCCCCCCCCCCCCCCCCCCCCCCCCCCGTACAGGAACAGGATGGTGTGGAAAGACGGTACCTCTTACGGGAACAGGATGGGTGGAAGAAGGTACCTCTGTACGGGAGCACGATGGCGTGGAAAGACGGTACCTCTGTACGGGAACAGGATGGTGTGGAAAGACGGTACCTCTTACGGGAGCACGATGGCGTGGAAAGGCGGTACCTCTAAACGGGAACAGGATGGGATGGAAAGATACTACCTCTGTACGGGAACAGGATGACGTGGAAAGACGGTACCTCTGTACGGGAACAGGATGGCGAGGAAAGGCGGTACCTCTATACGGGAACAGGATGATATGGAAAGAAGGTACCTCTGTACGGGAACAGGATGATATGGAAAGACGGTACCTCTGTACGGGAACAGGATGGCATGGAAAGACGGTACCTCTTTACGGGAACAGGATGGTGTGGAAAGAAGGTACCTCTCTACGGGAGCACGATGGCGTGGAAAGACGGTACCTCTGTACGGGAACAGGATGGCGTGGAAAGACGGTACCTCTGTACGGGAACAGGATGGTGTGGAAAGGCGGTACCTCTATACGGGAACAGGATGGGATGGAAAGACGGTACCTCTGTACGGGAACAGGATGGTGTGGAAAGACGGTACCTCTGTACGGGAACAGGATGGTGTGGAAAGACGGTACCTCTGTACAGGAACAGGATGGTGTGGAAAGACGGTACCTCTGTACAGGAACAGGATGGTGAGGAAAGGCGGTACCTCTATACGGGAACAGGATGGGATGGAAAGAAGGTACCTCTGTACAGGAGCACGATGGCGTGGAAAGACGGTACCTCTATACGGGAACAGGATGGTGTGGAAAGAAGGTACCTCTGTACGGGAGCACGATGGCGTGGAAAGACGGTACCTCTATATGGGAACAGGGTGGCGTGGAAAGACGGTACCTCTGTACGGGAACAGGATGGTGTGGAAAGGCGGTACCTCTATACGGGAACAGGATGGGATGGAAAGACAGTACCTCTGTACGGGAACAGGATGGTGTGGATAGGCGGTACCTCTATACGGGAGCAGGATGGTATGGAAAGACGGTACCTCTGTACGGTAACATGATGGCGAGGAAAGGCGGTACCTCTATACGGGAACAGGATGGGATGGAAAGACAGTACCTCTGTACGGAAACAGGATGATATGGAAAGACGGTACCTCTGTACGGTAACATGATGGCGAGGAAAGGCGGTACCTCTATACGGGAACAGGATGGGATGGAAAGACGGTACCTCTGTACGGGAACAGGATGGTGTGGAAAGATGGTACCTCTATACGGGAACAGGATGGTGTGGAAAGACGGTACCTCTGTACGGGAGGAGGATGGCTTGGCCCCGGCACGGCCGATTGTTGGGGTGTTCCAAGATCTCATTTAGCTTTGTTTCAAAGAGCGTCCTCTGTACGTTCTTCTGGGTCGTGTCCACACCAGCAATTGCTCCTTGTTCCATGTCGTGCAGAGTTAGGATGGGCGTGGCAAACTCCAGAATCGCATAGTACACCTTCAAATGTTTTTGACGGTTTCATGGTAACACCCATTACATGCCATTTTTTTATTCGCCTAAATCCTGTGCAATTTTTGTATAATCGTATGGTTTCAAAACATGTTATTGTTTCTGCTATTGCTATTCTCGAACCCAAGTCGCCTTCGATTTACTAGATAGTCGTACAGTATATGGCGGGCAAAGCACAATTACTTAGCAAACTACGTGAAGCAATCAGCAAAATGGATGCCTAGACACATACATTTTTGACATGACGGTTTGTAAAGATTGTCATATGTATGTAGTAAATGGTGCTCTATGAGATGTCATGTCGTAGTAGTTGTGTAATTCACATAGTTAACCATTATTGACAATTTTGCAAAGGATGTTTCGCGCCTAACTTTGATTGTGACGTCATCAACCCGCGACTTGCCGGATATGTCACTTGATTTATGATAAATAGTATACTATTATTCATGAAACACAATACCGTTAATTAAGATATACGTTGCGAATGAACATTTATGTAATATATTTACATATATATATATATATATATATATATATATATATATATATATATATATATATATATATATATAACTCATACTTCCAATATGAAACTGGTCCGGAATGGTCAGTCGCTTCTTGCAACAAGTAATGAAATAATTCATCGGTCATATAGCAAATCGATCGGTAATTTAATTATCGAATTTAATATAACAAAACTGGTACACTGGACAATTTATTATCCTCCTTCTTACTTCATTTGTGGCGGGATCGGTCACTTTGTAGACGCTGTTCTTGTAGTCCCGGTCAATGGTTCCTGCCCGTGAGGCCTTAAAGTGAATGTGACCAACGTGGACAATGCTCTCGTCCACATCTGTGAATGAACCGGGACAGAAACACGATTGGGGGCTGACAATGATCAACTTCGGGATAATCCTCGATTGTTTTTCCGTCTCCATGCCTTCCTTTCCTGAAAATTGTCTCAACAAAATCACTTGTCATGCAAATATTGATAGTATTCTCTGTGCAGTGATCACCATGCAAATTGTATTCATATTTAGTAACGTTCATTATTTGAAAATATAAAGTATCACAATGCCGAATCAGCTCAGTCTCGTCTGCGTTGAAGTAATTCCATTTCCGGTTTTTAGGTGATGTTGATGTTGATCTTTCTGTGATTTCATAGGAAAAACACTCATGTGACCAGGACCAATCTTCAGGTTAAACTCACTATATTAGATTGCGTGCTATACTACTATATGTGCCCCTCTCCCAGCTGGAATCCATACCGTTCATCAGTCTTAGCGAAATGAATGTACGACACCATTGTATAGTGTACTACTGTGTCGCTATCTAGAGAGAGCGAGGTATATTGGTCAAATAACTTTTTATCAGACTGAAATAGCACGCACGCACGCACGCACGCACGCACGCACGCACGCACGCACGCACGCACGCACGCACCACAGCACACACACACACGAAGACTGACCACTCTGCTGCAGGACCTTGGGATGTGTCTTCCAATATTCATATTCCCACGTCTTCACTCGTTCGCCCAGATCTGTAAGCAATAAAAGAGTATTCAGTGTTACGTATCACCAATGCTACCAGGTTGAGTGCATATAAAAATGAGACCTCATCTCATCTCATCTCATCTCACCTCACCTCACCTCACCTCACCTCACCTCACCTCACCTCACCTCACCTCACCTCACCTCACCTCACCTCACCTCACCTCACCTCATCTTATCCCACATTATAGATATTCAAAATATAGTGAATCTTGCAAATAATCCCGTTAAGACCTTTGCCATAAGTCTCATAATGACACAAAAACAGAAGATATAAGTATAACAACTGCAACCTATTCACCCTGAACCCATTCTCAGACTAGTCACTAAACTTTCACTTCTGCTCTCAAATATTTTGACATCGCACACAGCAGGTCAGAGGTTCTCACTAAACTGTACATAACACATTTGTGTTCCCATTTTGTCGGAAGGATAAATGTAATTACAAGTTCAAACTATTTGAAAGCATCGTTAACCGGTTAAAAACGCGGTGAATGAACACACCTGAGTGGCTTCTGGGTAGACCGACACCGACTGCAACAGTTCTTCAAGTTGCTCCTTGATACCATATAAACTACTTCTTGGTATTGTTCAGGTTATTCCATGGTACCGTTTACTATAGATTAACTAGCTTAAGATGAAGGAAGGGAAGGTTGTAATTTATAGTAATTAATTATGATGAGGGTGGTCTAGATGGTACTCTTTAGGTAGGAAGACGGTGATGTAACTTGTATTTATTAGGTAGGATGAATTTGAAGTAGATTGTACTCACGACGTTTGGTAAGACTTAAATTATACTCAGTAGGTGGTATAAGACTGAGGTGGAATGTAATCACTTAGACTGCACTCACAAGGTAGGGTGAGATTGAGGTAGATTACAATCATTAGGTTGGATGAAACTGACGTAGACTGCACTCACAAAGGTAGGGTGAGATTTAGATAAATTACAATCACTAGATAGGATACAACTGACTTAGACTGCACTTACAAGGTAGGGTGAGATTGAGATAGATTACAATCACTAGGTAGGATGGAACTGACTTAGACTGCACTCAAAAGGTAGGATGAGATTGAGATAGATTACAATCACTAGGTAGGATGGAATTGACTTAGACTGCACTCACAAGGTGGGATGAGATTGAGATAGATTACAATCACTAGGTAGGATGGAACTGACTTAGACTGCACTCAAAAGGTAGGATGAGATTGAGATAGATTACAATCACTAGGTAGGATGGAACTGACTTAGACTGCACTCAAAAGGTAGGATGAGATTGAGATAGATTACAATCACTAGGTAGGATGGAACTGACTTAGACTGCACTTACAAGGTAGGATGAGATTGAGATAGATTACAATCACTAGGTAGGATGGAACTGACTTAGACTGCACTCACAAGGTAGGATGATATTGAGATAGATTACAATCACTAGGTAGGATGGAATTGACTTAGACTGCACTCACAAGGTAGGATGAGATTGAGAAAGATTACAATCACTAGGTAGGATGGAACTGACTTAGACTGCACTCACAAGGTTGGATGAGATTGAGATAGATTACAATCACTAGGTAGGATGGAACTGACTTAGACTGCACTCACAAGGTAGGATGAGATTGAGAAAGATTACAATCACTAGGTAGGATGGAACTGACTTAGACTGCACTCACAAGGTGGATGAGATTGAGATAGATTACAATCACTAGGTAGGATGGAACTGACTTAGACTGCACTCACAAGGTAGGATGAGATTGAGATAGATTACAATCACTAGGTAGGATGGAACTGACTTAGACTGCACTCACAAGGTTGGATGAGATTGAGATAGATTACAATCACTAGGTAGGATGGAACTGACTTAGACTGCACTCACAAGGTTGGATGAGATTGAGATAGATTACAATCACTAGGTAGGATGGAATTGACTTAGACTGCACTCACAAGGTAGGATGATATTGAGATAGATTACAATCACTAGGTAGGATGGAACTGACTTAGACTGCACTCACAAGGTTGGATGAGATTGAGATAGATTACAATCACTAGGTAGGATGGAACTGACTTAGACTGCACTCACAAGGTTGGATGAGATTGAGATAGATTACAATCACTAGGTAGGATGGAATTGACTTAGACTGCACTCACAAGGTAGGATGAGATTTAGATTGCAATCACTAGGTAGGATGAAACTGACTTAGACTGCACTCACAAGGTTGGATGAGATTGAGATAGATTACAATCACTAGGTAGGATGGAACTGACTTAGACTGCACTCACGAGGTAGGATGAGATTGAGGTTAAATAGCCCTATTAGGTAGGATGATACTGTTGTGGATTGCATTCAGTAACTAGGGAAAATTATACTGCTGCAGATTGTATTCGCTAACAAGGTAGGATGAAACTGTTGTAGATTACAATCATTAGGTAAGCTGAGATTGTGCTAGATTACACTTATTAATTAGGATAAGACTGACCGAGAATGCATTGACTAAATAGGATAAGATTGGGGCAGATTGTGCTCACTAAATAGGATGACACTGACGTCAAAACCACTCATTAGGTACGATGCGACTGGTGTAGATTTCATTCACTCACTAGGTAGGATGCAACTGGTGTAGACTGCATTCACTCACTAAGTAGGATGCGACTGGTGTAGATTGCATTCACTAACTAGGTAGGATGCGACTGGTGTGGATTGGCTCTCACCACGTAGACTGATATTGAGGTAGTCATAGAAGTATGACCAGGCGAGTCCGTGAGCCACATTTCCAGCCGGGATGGACGCAGCCAATGGCACATCCCCTGGAAAACCACAAGCGACCGTTATTTTGCAACTGTCACGAAAATGTTATGTAGGATCTTGCAAATTTGCAATATGATAGGTCTACCGCAGTAACATTTTGCTTTGATTTTGGATTATATATTAATTCATTTAAACATTGTTATTGAAACCTCGCTATTCAAGCCATTTGGCCCTGTCCCAAGCATAAAAATAATTGTACCAGTCCAATCTACCATACTTAGCCCAGAAACCGTCTGTCGTATACTCACTAGTAAGTGCGTCGGTAAGTTTCTTCCAGAAGTTTGGATCATTGTACTCTAAATACGTCATGGACTTGATCTCCGTTGGAAGCTGAACAGTGTCTAGATTGATGTTGTACAGAACTGGGATTAGAACTTGCTGATCATGATCGTATGAGAAGTTAAGTGCATTTGTTATCTCAAACTTGCACCAGCTGCTCTCGAGAAATTGCGGGGAGACAATGGCAATGACCTTGCGACTCTTATATAATAATCGTCATCAAAATGTTTGTTACGACTTTGGTTCCTGGCTGAAAGTCAAGATCGGCATGACAACATTTGTAGCCTCTGGCTGTGAGGTCTTCGTACAGCCGTAGAGAGACAGCTCGCTCTGTTACACTGTTGTCTACCATTACAACGTCTCACTGAAACACATAATCACTCTACCTCAAGACTGGCAGGTGACTTGTGAAGCCGTGTCATTTAAAATGATTAATAAGACGATGCTAGTGGGTTAATTTAGAGTGGACCTGCTGGCCAATGAAAACTGGCTTACCTTGTCTTCCAAATTCAAGTTAATGTTTCACATCCCAATCGACCACAATATCCGACTCAGTGTGGGATTGAGTGTCGCTATACAGAATAGATGAACATATATTTTGACAGCCCCGTCCGCCCTGAACGACATTCTAAGAAATCGAACTACAGTGTACAAGTGGAATGTTCCAAATAAAGGCACGACGGGTCTAGACAACGACGTAATCCTTTTGTCCTTTCTTTAGATGCAATCTGCGCAAGACTGTTATCAGATACCGCGCGTCGGGGAAGTGATAACGTCTTAAAAACCCGATCTTGCGAGAACATGACGTCAACCATAGCACGTGTACTGCGTATTCCTACATTTGTGATATGCAATAACTCCCAATTAGACAACAGTTTATAGAAAGTGCGTGTGTGTATGTGTGTGTGTGGTGTATCATAAACATATTGAAATAATCAAGAGCAATTTTAAGACGTTTACACATAATCATCATATATTAGATGCTACTTATTTGTCAAGTGAAACAACATTTAGTTATTGGATTACCTATTAATTATTTAAACGGCCCCATTTTATAACAATACTTATTACTCTTAGTTTAAATATTACCTGTTACCCTTTAACTAAAAGAATATGTTTAAATATCAGTCGTTAACATTCTATTGAGCAATTTTCTTTATATTGTTTCATAGAACCCCTCGTTTGGTGCGTGTGAGTCTAATGTTATGTGAGCATGCTTGTACCACGAATCAACATTACAAAGCATTCTAATGTTTTATTGTAACTGCAATGAAAACACATGGCAACTAAGCTGATATTATGTTATCTTATCTTAATTTTACCAAATGATGGTCATGTATTCAACTTATAAGCACGCTGTTATGGTCCTTGAATATTTGTTTGAGATTATAATTTCCTTTGTTGCGGTGACCGCTTAGTCATTTCCTCTTCTGTATCACAATGAAGTAGCACTTTGCTTGAAAACGCTGACGAAGCAGTACTTTCGTTTTTCTAGAAAGGCCAAGGTTGCCAGGCAGTTGTTTTAGGAAACGCGATATATGGTCTAGTTCATCGTCATAACACCTGATGACCGCATGCAGTCATACGTTTACCTCTCAACTCTTCTGAAACAAAATAGTAGTTATAGCAGAAAAAATATAAATTAGCAATAATAATAATACAGTTTGTATATGATAAAGGCATGATGGTTCAAAACCATGACATAATCCATTTACATGTCGTGGCTTTAGTTATATTTAGTTATCAGATACCACGCCATTAGTTTTTAAAATCCCGATCCTACGAGAACATGGCGTCAAACGCGACATGTATACTGTATATTCCTGTGTGTGTGTGTGTGTGTGTGTGTGTGTGTGTGTGTGTGTGTGTGTGTGTGTGTGTGTGTGTGTGTGTGTGTGTGTGTGTGTGTGTGTGTGTGTGTGTGTGTGTGTGTGTGTGTGTGTGTGTGTGTGTGTGTGTGTGTGTGTGTGTGTGTGTGTGTGTGTGTGTGTGTGTGTGTGTGTGTGTGTGTGTGTGTGTGTGTGTGTGTGTGTGTGTGTGTGTGTGTGTGTGTGTTGTGTGTTGTGTGTGCGTGCGTGCGTGCGTGCGTGTGTGTGTGTGTTGTGTGTGAGAGTGTGTCATAAACCTAGCGAAGTAGCCAAGAACTATTTTTAATCGTTTATACATAGTCATCATGCAATATGTGCTTTTTATTTGTCAAGTGAAACTGCACTTTGATAATTTGTCAAGTGAAACTGCACTTTGATAATTAACCCATTAATTAATTCAACTGTTCCATTTCATGACAACATTTATAATTCTGTTTAGTTAAAATAATATTTTCAAACAACGTCGTTAACATTTCATTTTACAATTTTCTTTATATTGTTTATAAAGAACCCCTTAACTCAAATGATTTCATTTGTAAACATGATTTAATGGTCCTTGAATATTTGTTTTGAGATTATGCGTTTCCTTTGTTGCGGTGACCTTGTAGATAATATATTCCTATATATATATATATATATATATATATATATATATATATATATATATATATATATATATATATATATATAGGTAACAAACAAATTGGCTATTATTTTATTTTAATATCACTTATTGCAGCACATCAAAACTATTGTTTATTGTAAATAAGTAATAGTAGATGCATAATTGATCTCTTCTGAGATGGTGTTCTATTGAACAGGCCTGCGAGGGAATAAAGTGTGAAATGTTTCGAGTAGCCCATTACAAGAACGTATACCTTTACTTACCTTTACTGCAGGAAAATATCAAGCATGTTGCTGTAGTGCTGTGTTATTCTTCAGTGTGGAACTATCGATGCACCGCTGCTGTGTTTACATCTTCTGGCTCCTTTCAGTGACACACCCTTTGGTGACGCTAACATTATTTTTACACCCGGAACAAAGTGTTATGTTGTCAGGAAGTCTTATTTTTCTCTATGATAGGATTTCGTTACTCAGCCTCTGATGATAGTTAGCAATTAGTCATATTCAGAATATCAACAATAAGAACACTTTAATAGTATTCGTAATGAAAATGTTTACACTGAAGCAACAGCAAGGATTCAATGCTGCAAGGCACTGACACATTTGTAAACACTCAATCACACAAACACATACGCACCAACATGCATTGGCAATGTAACAATTGTGTACAAATTTACGTAAGCATTTATAAATATAAACTTAAGAGCTTACTTATGTTTCACCAGCCCAATCACATGCTGAGCGGTCAGCCACTACATCACCATAGCTGACGAAAAATAATAAACATGACCAATAGTTTACTATCGGTGTAAAAGCCAGCCAATTCATGAAAGTGTATTGAACAGTATTTCTACTTTTCAAAACGTCACGTGCCAATAAAAAACATTATTTTGGAGGTAACTCAGGTATTGTGTACTTCCAATAATTAAAAATAACGATGTATTTAGTAATATACTAAATATATCATTACGTTTGCCTAATCAGGTGTGTTTGGTGTTATGCGCCTAAAACAGTTTATATAAACTAACCATTTACTTCTACAATCAATTTTTTCACATTAGTGGTTTACTCAGAAAGTGGTCTTAAAGTAGGAAAATCTAGCCAAATCACCGACACCATGACCATCTTGGTCCATTCAACCAATCAAAACCCAGCTTCTATCTGCAGTTTTGAAAAGTAAAATCACATGCATTCCTCTAACGAAGAAAATTACTACTATTAAAAAATACAATAAGAAGAAAACTACCCACAGAAAATATTTAAAAATAAATAATGAAAATACATGTGTCCATATAATTAACTAAAGTGAACTATCAGTCATAAATAAACATGCAAATTCCATAACAACAATTGTGATAAATGAATGTAAAGGTATGGTTAATAGTAATAAATAAGTAAAATGGTAAAATAATTACGACGTAACAATAATTTTCATTCAGCACACACACATTATGCATAAGTAAATGTTACTCAAGCAATTTGTTCTACTTATGAATGATATTTCCACCACCAGATATGTAATTATAAGTATTTTTGAACAAGACACTTTATTAATTATCGGAACAATAAATCACTGAAATTGAAACAGGTATATGAATTATATTGGAAATATATGGTGGTAGAAAAAGATTTTGGTGCATTTAAGAATAATAATATTGATGTTGTTGTTTTAGGTAATATTGTTAAAAACATCACTTGTGTAATATAAGCTTACGTGCTCGCAGCATACGCGGGATGTTTATAGAAATATTGTTATAATAAACAATGTGACATTATCAAACAACACGTAATTTCCATACTTCTTTTATGACTAATAGGTAATTTTAGTTAATTATGTAGACATATTTTTTTAAATATTACCTATGGGTAGCATTCTTCTTATTGCATATATTTTAATAACAGTATGTTGTGAAGCACCACAAACAATTATGGATTTGGCGCTATATGAAATAAACTATTATAATTACATAATAACAAAACTTATATAATTTATTCTGAAGATCATAGTGATGATAACAATTAATTATCACTATATTACTTATATAATTAATTAAACTATTTCGCGCGTGCGAATGCAGTAAGTAAAGTTCATAAATATTCGCGCGCACCAACGCGCCGCCTAACGGTATTTTATGAAAAGCTAACTTTTATAGCGATTTTACGGTAAACGTAGATTCGCCGAAGCGATTGAGATGTTTGCCGTCGAGATCTTTGTTTTGTTTTGTGAATTATCGTCGTTAGACGAATGCAAGTGATTTTATTTTGAACCATAGTGTATAATATATATGTATGTAAGATATGTGAGGAGAAGTTTGGCCGCTGCTGGTGGTCGTTTTCATGGTTACATAATATGCACAGTTCCTGCCGATCAAGTCGACCTCGTTACGTTATTCTGTTGATAAAATGGCGTACTATTTACATTTTCGATGGCTATGTGTTCAAAAATTTATTTCTGGTAAACCGCTGACATTAAAAATACTATTGCTGTTGGAAATTGTTCTTTTTATCAACTCGATTAGGCCCATATCACCAAAGCGTTGCCTTTTTTGCCCTTTAATAATTGTATAGTCTTTCCAAATAAATCACAACTTTGCAGTGACGCACATTTGCGCCAAACGACCTTGCCCGAGGAAGTCGGGCTGTTTCCTGTTGCGGTCGCCTATCCGCAACCCGGGCCCTCAGAACACGAATGAAATGACTGTCGATTGATTTACTTATCTAAGTAAGTCTACATAAATATCTGCTACGGGTTGTCCGCCGAACCGCAGTATCAGCACGTCATGTGTTCCATACACTGCAACTTTCTCATTTAGAAACTACAGGGAATTATCACTTTGCTTGGAAACGCTGACGAAGCAGTACTTTCGTTTTCCTAGAAATGTCAAGCTTGCTAAGCAGTTCATCTTCACAACATCTGATAAACGCATGCAAACTCCGGTAAATAATAGGCTTACCTCTCAACTCCTCTGAAGCAAAATACCCAATCAGCAACGGTCTCCCGCGAGACATGATTTATGACCATTTTATCGCTCCTTGGACCGAGAGAGGCCCGAGTATGCTAGCTATCAAGGGCCATTCGTATCACTGAAACGTCGAGCTCATTGGTCCGTACGGTGCATCGAGCTCGACCTAGAAACCACATTGCATCGATCTTACGCGCTCCTGATTGGTCAATAGCACCGCAAAACTAGGTTACATGCACCGACCTTTGGCATGGCATCGGGTTCCGCGCAACCGAAACCTGGTTTTAGCCAATCTGTAAGTCGTAGCGAGGACGTCACAGAGATCCCATTACAATGCAAAAATGGGCTATGCGTAGCCATAGATATAAATATAACACACCAGTACAATTATGGGGGAAAGATTAATTATCTAACTCTGTGCGCGTGCCCCACTTTCAGCACACCGCACCGACGGGCCAGTATGCCTAACATATTTTGGTAGACAATATTGTCACAGGGAACCAGTTGTGGTTGTAGTAGGATATCACAATGCATTTACTTACCTCTTTACATGTATGTACACTGCCGTGAACGGGATCAGACCTCCCGGATTTGATGATGTCAAAATAAAGTGTTATTATTATTATTATCACACAAAAGTATCACGACACAAGGCAAAGACACGACTCAACCCTTCATGCACACCTAAATGTGTGTGTGTGTGTGTGTGTGTGCGTGCGTGCGTGCGTGCGTGTGTGTGCGTGCGTGCGTGCGTGCGTGCGTGTGTGTGTGTGTGCATGTGTGTTTGGGGGGATGTATATTATATATATATATATATATATATATATATATATATATATATATATATATATATATATATAAAATATAATCATATATCATACAAGACTTCACCATTTTGAGACCTATTTTCGTTTTTTTTGCATCCCAACCATTTTGGACCCGGTCTGAAACACCTCCAATTGCATTGTTTTGGCGTATATGTTAATCCCAACTTTTGTATGAAGTATCTTGTATTAACTGTCTATGTAGTGTTCAAGTTTAGTAGTATTCCACGCAGAAAAAAAGTAATATGATATAAAATATATTTTACTCCATCGGCATCGGTTGTACGTGACCTTGACCCTGAGCGGAGTTTCTCGCCACATTCTTTCACAGACGTCGGCGTTATCATAGTGCGAAATTGTATGTGTTTCCGAAGAGCGGCGATTCCTCGATAAATATTTCAGCATTAGGGTCAGGTAAATATGATTTTTATTAAAAATAAGAAAGCTTGGTTTTTCGTACAGCGAGCTAGGCAGAGCGCATGAATGAGCTAATCAGAGTCGAGCTTATATCGAGGCTTGGCTCTGGCAACTCGCTGTAAGTGTAAACAGAACATTTATTTTGCTCTGTTCGCTTTTTACATAACATACAGTGATGATTTAGTTAACTATCGTACATGGGATTGACAAGCATCTTCAGGTATGTATAGGAATTCCTTATATACTAAAAAAATGTTGAATAAATGGTGTAAACAGACAGACGATGTAACGTGAAGTTGTAGTATTTTGTCTGTACTGGGTCTGGGACCGAGTTGATATTGGCTTTTTATTGCTTGCTGTTGTATTGCTGCAAATGATACTGCCAGTCCCTTACGTAGAAATTGTTAACGTAAAATATTATCTTTATGGGTTTGTAGTTTAATGTCATTGAAAATAGAGCCCTTATTAAATCACATTGGCATTCTCTAATAATGTAGGCCAAGCCTGGACTAAATAAAATTTGGTACTTGTCTTGTGTGCTTTTCAAAATGTTTTCTAAATACCTAGAAACCCACATAATATAATGTATATCTCACACTTAATAACTATGTTTATTTAAATATATTTCAGGTACAGATGCCACCACCAAAAAGATTTCATGGCAATCGATATACAGGATCATTGACATTGGCCACCACTGGATCTGAACTGCAGTCGCCAGCAACACTGCCACGGAGCTCGTCAGCTCAGAAGCCCGGTGTTCTGCAGCCTGAACCAGCCGTTGGTGATGAGCCACAGAGTGGATATCGGTTATTTGACATTCGACCACTGGTGGAGTTTGTCGAACAGTTTCCGTGTCCCACATGTCAGCACAGTGGGTATGATGTAACAGAGTTTGGCGCAGGCCTTGCAACTATAGTACATTTTTACATGCAGGGCATGTGGTGCTATCATGAACTTGAAAAACAATTATGGTGAACACATTAACTTGGATCTCAAGCAGGATGCTGCCATGAAAGCAGGTTTCTGTGGCATTTACTAAAACAGTTGATATCAGCTGAAAAGCAAGTAACAGAAGCAGCCAAGACAGGTAGAAAGAGGAGGCAGGTTGTACAGGCTGTGAAACTGGAGCTTTCTAAGTAAAATAGCCTTGTCAGTAGATATGTAGTAAAAGATGTACCAAGGATTTAAACACTGTTTTCTCAATTTTTAGCCATGCATGTCAACATATGACAAGATGTCTAGAAAGGTTGTTGACTGATGTTGATGAAAATTGGCATAGTGTTGAAGCTACATAAGATAATTATTTTAAATATTTGTCTGATCGTGTTTCATTTAGTTCAGATTAAAATATAATGTATTGGCATCATACTATCAAAATATCAACTTATACATTCAGTAATAACAAAAAAATTGTGTTTTAAAAATACACTATTATATTTATCATTGGTGGCCATTTTTTGGTCATGTGACTTGTCATAATTGGGTTATTATATTTTTTGCTTCCGATATATCATTATGCTTCTTTGTCACAAATTTGACATTTTTATGACTTATAACAAGAAAAATACAGTGATACCTGACCTTAGGTTGTTTGAGTCGGCATTGTGCCATGTAGTATATGTACACATACTCACATAGAGTAGGACTTAATTCAAGGAGATAATTGTATAACCATTATCAAATTGTGTAAATTATATCTTAATCTGCATCGGAACAGCTTGACAGCTGAAGAAGAAGAATTCTGTTTTATTCGACTGGTATTTCAAACATTACACATGCATTCTTGTCAAACAACTCGGGAACAATACAAAAATAAAAATCACAGCAAACATGGTAGTAGTGTATGTAATTTATAATACAGAGTAGGGTCTGGATAGTTCTAAAACCGTGCTAGTTACTATCGAGGAGCCGCCTTTTTAGAAACTTAATTTACAAAATCTTCATCATCTGAAAAAAAATCTTTCAGAAAAAAAAACATTATGAAGATGCTTTTGCACAGCACATGTTTTTGTTGATTGCAGTGTTGCAAATAGTCATACTGTGTAAAGTTGATAGGTGGTTGTTGATTCTAAATGTTGCATACCTGTTTTGCTTAGTGCATGTTACTTGATAATTTGGTAAGAAATAGAGTCTCACATAATTGGCAAATCTGTGTGAGCTATGTTTGTCTTTGACTACCCCTAGGTATTTCAGGAAGGTAATTTAATAATTGTTGCAAATTATGCTGAAGACTTTTTTTGCAAAATCATGTTTATTTTGATAAGTGCATATTTTATTTTTAGCTTTGTTATCATGACTATCTATCTCATAGTTGTTATTCTATTTGATTCAAAGCCCCATGCCATGATGCAATAATTAACAATTAATAACTAATTAATGCAATAATTTTTTTCTTTATATCTAGAGGTAATATTTTTTAATTTTTTAACATTCTGATTATTTTAGAACATGTTTTCAGTATGCTTTTTCCAGTTAATTGTTTTTCTATAAATAAACCCTAGAATCGCTATTCTTCAACTTGTTCAATATTTACATTTTCTATCATCAGAATGAGTATATGTATATTTTTCTTTACCGTTTGAAATTTCATGTATTTAGATTTTGCTACATTTAGTGATACTTTGTTGATTTTGAGCATTCATTTATCTTAAAAGTTCTTCATTTATTAAAGAATCTAAATTTTGGTCATGTATGTTATAACTGAACATGTTTAGTGTACTTGATATGGTTGTATCATCAGCATCAATGAGAAAGCTAAACATTTTACTGGCTTGTGCAAAATCATTGATGTATAATAGTAGTCCTATGATTAAACCTTGTGGTACACCTGTTGCTATAGATAGCATATTTGATTTGATGTTGTTAATTTCCATGTATTGTTTATGATTTCTGGGTAGCTGCTGAATAAGTTAAGATTTGTTCCATGTACACCATAATATTTCAATTTATCAAGTAAAATAATATGATCAATGGTATCGAAGTACTTGGAAAGATCTAAATAAACATTAATAGGTATTTCATCTTTATCCAGTTGGGTTATTATTCTGTCTATTAATTTTAGTGCCACATATTGTGTTGAATGTTTCAGTCAGAAACCATACTGATTATCAAACAAAAGCCTTAGAGTCATTAAATAAGATGATAATTGATCAATATTTGTTCAAGTAATTTTGAAATAGCTGGTAGAAGTGGAATGGGCCTATAATCTTGGATCCAGGGATTACAAAAACAAATGTAATCGACTACGAATATGATTACTATGAAAATGCATGAGTATGAGTATTCAGAAAACAAATGTACTCGAGTATGAGTACAGTTACTTTAGAATGTAATCTTGATCACTTTCATGATTACTTTAATGAATATTCTGTTTCTACTACTGTTGTTATGTCACTATCTTGTGTCCTAACGGATTACTGCTATCACTATCTGGTTGTGATTATCATTAATAATCAGACGACTTTCTCAGGTGTTGAATGAATCATGTAATGTTGGATTGATAATTTATGTTTTCTGAATGTAATACAAATATGATGCATTTAAGAATTTCACATGTCCCCTTTTTAAATGTCAGTGGCCTAGGTCCATTATAGCTACTTCCCATTACAGCTATATGTTTTCCCATTATAGCAAGTTGTTAAATTTAGCAGGCAAACTAGTCCCGTTACAGCTACTTATTTGATTACACAATTCAGGAGGGGACAACAAGAAGGAGCATTAACTATTTTAGATTAATGTAAGATTTTTACATGAAATGTCTTAATGATGGACGCATTTTAAAGTCATAAGAATTATATATACATGTAATTATCAGTTAATTGAAATGAAAAATATACCATAAAACATCTGTGCAAAACATATTTTTTAAATTACTTGTACAGAGTACAGAATAGCATTTATAAAAAAAGTAGTGAAAGTCATGGTGGTGGGATGGCAGCATCATGTTTAGCACACATGACCTGGAAGATGTCGGATGGTGTTTCCCCTACACTTTCACGACCTTGGAATTCCATCCCTCGACATGGTTGTTTGCTCATTTGTGTAGACATTCCACATGTCCATGGAGATCTTTGAATCGTCACCAAGCCGTGTCTCCACAAAGTATTTGTTAAAAGTTATCAGTTGTGGAAATTTCTCAGTGGGACACACTTTCATCAAAGCCATCCACCTCTCATGGACATCAACTGGATGGGGATGAAATAGTTAATGCTCCCTTACCTTGTTACATTATGAAATGGAGAAATAGAAAAGTTGCTATAAACGGACTAGTTCAACAGTCAAACTTAATTAGTAGCTACAATGGGAATAAAAAGTCGCTATAATGGGAAGAAGCTATAATGGTAAAACACTTTACAGTTTACACGTAAACATAAAAGACATGAATTTAGTAGCTAACTGCCCAGACCCAGTCAGGAATCTGGATCTAGAAACCATGGCCAGTCATTCACACCATACTGACAGAGCAAACAGTACATGTGAGGGAGGGCTGTGGCATGGCTTCTAAAGCTACTTGTTTTGGGTAAATTAGTTATACTCTTTTGATATCTTCTTCAACGTGCTTAAATGTGAAATTACTGTCTGCTATTTTATATAAACAATAATTTATGTATGTCCACGAGTGCCTTTATATTGAATATAATTTGGTTTGGACATCACACCAGAAGATCTTGCCAACTTTTATTCCCACATGGGACATTTGGAAAAAGTCAGCATGGGAACTTACAAGTGCCCCTTGGCATTAATGGCCATAACACAAGTGGGGAAACATCTCATGGACTTAGATGTATGCACAGGCAAGGAATGAAAGGGGGGTTTGTGCTATTAAAATACATTGATTGAAAATACCTTTCTCGACCCAACAACTAGAAATTCTCTTAATACATAATTATTATTTGCAATAATAAATGTGTACTATTAATATGTATGACAAGAAATATATCAATCAAATTTGAAAATATATGTAATAAGTAAATCATATTATATAGTGGAATTCCAGCACCATTTCACCTGAATACCCCATGTCTTAAGAATTTTAATTTGGAGACTGCATATATCACTATTTGGACTTCTCTTATTACTTTTTAATTTTACTAAGAAGCTACTGTTACACTTAATATGATATAAATATGACAAGAAGGGGATTGTGCTTTTTATTGTAATAACTGTACTGATGGTCATACAAAACAAAATAATATTACCACAGTTTGCTTATACTGAACACATTCATAAAAAACCTGAAGTTTTGCTTACCCTTTCATTGTATCAAACCAGCATTGCTGAAATTTATGGATGAGAACGTGATGCACAGAAGTCTATATGAAAAGGTCAGAAAGAAGGTGATGAATGAACAGCGGAAGACACAAATGAATACATGCAGAGCTTTGTACAATAAATTAATATGTGTTTTTATATGTGCAGAAAGTACTGTTGGTTGTTTTAATGTACATTTACACTGAATAGGTATAGCTGTAGCAAAATTTTACAGCTAAACACGTTTTTCACTTTTACATCTGCTGATGTATAATCAGTGGGCAAAGATCCATGTGTGTACTGACTGGTTTCTGGAAATTCTGCCACACAGAACCATAATATGCTGTTTTCACCTACAATTTTGAAATCTTTGAGCAACATATCAATATCAGAACTACTTATTTCATCACTGGCATGCAAGCAAAGTGTAAAATGAATACGTTTTGGTGAAATACAATATTCGTAAGACTATTTATTTCATGTGACATACGCTTTCTGCCTCATCATGTTCAAAATCATCATTGTGCGACAAAATGCAAAATATTCAATGTATAAACAGTATAAACACAATGGGATGTTTGTTAACATTCCTGTGGTGATCAATGTGAACAGTTGTTTTGAATGTCATCTGATACAATTTATACGTTGCGTTTGCTTAAATAATTTTCATGAATTATGGCGCATGGCCGGAAGTCACATTTTTGCATTTGCTATGAAAATGTGTCTCAAAAAGCTGTATGCGATGTTTAATTTGAGATATATAACTTTTTAACTAGTGACATGGAATCCTGAGGTGGTCAGACTTGTGTATTATAATGATATTTGATAATACATTTACATTATATTATTTGGATTATGTGGATTGTGGATTGATATTATGTATGTTTGGCTCAATACAAAACTCTTTTACAAACCTATACCTGCTTTGTTACCTACAGCAAATGAGTCATGATTCCTTAGAAACAAATTCCTTGTCATACATTTAAATAACTTTGTAACAAGTTTGTAAATGTTCATTTGCATATACATCATGTAACATCATATGCTTCTGACTATATTTAATATGATATACATCCGTTTAATCATGGTGAGGCAGAAAGCGATATGTGGCAGAAACAAAATTCTTAACTATACATTTATGACTGTTTTATTTGATTTATAACCACCCAGTCATACAAAGAAAGGTCACTGCTACTATCAGAACTTCATTAAACATTTGAGGAATCAATCAAAGAAATTAGGACAATACACTGGAGAAAGGTAGACACACATTTTGATTTTCTATCAGCCGCCATTCCTCATTCCCTTAAAACAACACAATTCATAACATACAATGTACCCAGCCGCAGGGAAAACAAAATTGTTTGGGCTCGTTAATGATATTATTATTAATTTATTCAGCCTCCGTTGCCGGAGAAGAAACATTACATACATATTCATACGTACATTCACATATAAAAGTCACACGATGAAGAATAAAAACCTGATAAAATAAGATAAATAGCAACAATACATACCGTGGCATGATATAATAATTATTATATAAAACTCAGTGTATATTGTGTATATCAGTTAAAATAAAGAGATGCGTAATATATTAGAGTACAGTGGTTAACAGATGAACTAAAAGATGTTCATGTGAATATGGCTTGGTAAAATTATCAGTAAATGAAAGGTATCTAATCGAGTCAACAAGATCATCATTGTTTGTCACAATGGTGACTCGCCCATAGATACCACCCTATCCAGCAGGGTTCCAGGTACCGTTTTACCATAAAATATAAAACGAGACAATAAGTGATGCATCAGTCGACGCGCTGGACTTTCAACTTTAAATATTCTATTATATAAGGATAATACATTTCTATTTACAATATCTTCGATCTTTTCAATATTTAGCGCTTTAAGTAAGGCTGTGTTGTGTGATAGTTTACTTAATCCAAGACTTTGTTTAATTAATCTACCCTGTACAGATTCAAGTCGACGCATTTGGATGGCGGTGCTGCTCATGCATTCTAAACCGTATGTTAACGTGGGTTGACAAATACATTTATACAGATATGCTTGAACACCAGGAGTGGCTCCCGGGTATAACATACCGGCACTACCAAGCACATAAAATGACTGTCTGTATTTTGTTAGTCTGTTGGTGACATGGCTGGCAGTATTACCACCACGATTAAACACGTTACCAAGTATATTAAGCGATTCTTCATTACATAGACATTTGTCACCAAGACTCCACTTTGTGTCTTGGTATAACGAACACTTTCCAACAATCATGCATTTCGATTTTTCAACCCCAAATTTGAATCTCCACATTTTGCTATATGCAACACATACATCAATTAGGTTTTGTAGATCTTGAACATTTGTTGAGAATAAGGTAATATCGTCGGCATAAGCCATAGAATTGTACAATGTATCACCTATTCCGACGCCTGCGTCACAGTTATTCAAGTCTAGTAAAAGTTGATTAATAATAATGTTAAATAGATACGGCGAGAGAACGCTTCCTTGCCGTGTACCACGTGTTACACAAAACGATTTACTATATGAACCATTCCATTTGACTACAGCATTCAGCTTATTATACCAGTTATACAATAGTAACCACTCATGTATAGGTAAAACATGAATTAACTTTAGAAACAGTGACACGTGACATATAGAATCAAAACATTTTTCTGCATCAAGGGCGGCTACAATCACAGGGCTGTTTTGAGATTTAAAATAAGATGTAATACCATTTATTAAGTTGCATGTAAATGCTGTACCTCGGTTCTCGCGAAATCCAAACTGAGTGTCAGATAAATCAGTGTCTGGTAAAATCAGTGCTTCTACCATCTTAGTATGTATAGAGCTTAGAGTAATTGGCCGATAATGCTGTGCAATGTTCGGGTTAATTGTAGATTTCTTTAGTATGGGAACAATTAAACCAGTGGTGAATAACGTAGGTATGCATGCCCTGGATAGTATAACAGTGTATGGTGAGGGAAGCAGTGAACACAGTAATGAGGATTTGCCATAAATAAAATATTCAGCAGTTATACCATCGAGTCCTGATGATTAATTTTTACGAAGATTAGATATAAGCATGTCGACTTGATCCTGATTTACCTCATGTGTGCCCACCAAATAACAATTATCATTATAATATTGCTCTACCGTATGTTTGTCATGTTTGTCTTTGTAGTATCATGTGTCAACTGATAGCGGCCGAGCGATCTTGTTCTACTAGTATGTTCTATTTATATCTATGTCTAAAACACAATTTTTAAAATACTATCTTTACCACCTCGAAAAACCCATCAAAATGATCACCTACCATGACCAAACTTCGCATGGTGTATCTACTACACCTGTACTACGCGTATGCAGTTGTCACGTGATACAAAAAATAATAATTAATGCCTGAATTCGATCACACTGTGTATGTAAATAACGCGCTTTCCTAGTCGTGTCTATACTGCCACGATGAACTCCGTCGGGTGGCGCCACCATCATGCTGCCGTTAAACCGTGCGGTCAGTCCACAATTTCTTTTTAATGTCTTCACAGATTACATGAAATACGCATTTTAGATTTTACTTAACAACTGCTGATGGCACTTCATATACTATAATACGAGCAGAAACATGTGAATTGCTTATCTGCAAATATATTCAAATAGTTGATCAATATAACATAATATTATGACCATAATATAATTATTATTGTTTCAATATGTTATACTACCGGGAAATAACCATTTTTTTAAACAATTGTATTATATCATTATTTTAAAGTAACAATTATTAACATATTAATATAATTAATTAATATTAATTTGCAGATAAGGAATTTACATGTTTCTGTTCGTATTAAAGTATATGAAGTGCCATCAGCTGTTGTTAAGTAAACTCTAAAATACGTATTTCATGTAATCTGTGACGATAAAAAAAAATTGTGGTCTGACCCCTTTGTTTGACGGCAGCATGATGGTGGCGCCACCTGACTGAGTTCACTGTGGCAGGTAGGGTATATCCGGTGAAAACGTGCGTTCATATGTATATATATAATATATTACACTACATACCACGTTGCCTGTACATTCGATGCCAAAAACTACCGCATTGCCTGTACACTTACATTACCTATACATATAGGCAATGTTTTAACATTCCACACAACAACTCCAGTGCTTTTAATGATGTTTTGACTAGTCACATACATTATGTTCTTTTTGATGGAATTATGCAGTTTAATTTGTGTTGTAGCATATGATTTTATATTTGTACGAACGCGTATATTTTGGTGTCGAGCATTACCTGTACATATGCAAATATCATATATGGTATTATGCTAGTTTAATGGGGTGTATATTTCAGATTAGAATGCGTGGACGTGGTTACAAAGCTACTACAATCATTGAAACGTTGCTCGAATAAAAATGAAATATTTACGTAATTTGTATTTTCGCTACTAAAATCTGACCGCATCTGACTCTGTCCGAGTATAATATGTTGAAAACGAATTGTGCGCATGCGTCAGTTCGCGTTGATCTCGACAATACTTCGCGAAAGTTTGCGTTAGAGGAGCGTAATGACGTTGTACGCCCGGAGATTGTATGTTTCTAATAGGTTACTACTATTATCAAGACTGCCTGTATTGATTGTGTGTTGTAATTTTCCGTGGCATGCTTCATGAAGTCTACGTTAGAATAGCAGAAAACATGAAAGTTAAACGGCCGATCGAAGATACTCGTTTGACTTTGACAGTTTGGTTTTGGTGCGGGAAATTGACTGGAGTCTGAGGTCTGACTATGACGATGAGCGTGATCATTACAATTTAGTTGCTACGTTATATTGGTGAATTTACCTAACAACGAATATTTCTACAACTACATTATATTTATCGTGTTTTATAAAGGTGCTGTGAATATTGCAGCTTCAATTCATGCATTTTATTACTTATATTAGAGTAAATATTTAATGACGCCCGTTGCGTAATGATAACGGTAATGGTCCCTGTAGGGAGTGTGGCGTGTTTAAAAACATCTACATTATGACTACAAACAACTCAGAAGAGCGGAATATACATAGATAATATGGGTTGGATTCTCATATGCCGAAGGCTTCCTTATCTACATGCCATCTGAAGTTTTAGTGTCGGATGTTAGTTTGCTAAATTTGGCTAAATCTTGTAATTATTACTACCACTGCATTACCATTTCGACTCACGGCACGGAATTTGTTAGCGCGACATCGACATCGTCTCGACTTAGAGATATATATTGTAAGTATATCTCCAAAAATGTATTTGTTTAAACAATTAATTTATACCAGTGGAATTGCATAAGTGTAACATATCTTGAATATCGGTATACTTTACAAAAGAGTTTTCTTATTTTGGGAAAATCGGCATATTTTGATGCAGGTGGTCGACTCGCGGGCTGGTCAGGAGCTGAGTAGGCCATATAATGTTATGCCTTATGGCCTTTTATTTGTGCTTCTACGCAGTACGGCAAGTACCTCCCCTTATCGCTCACGTAAACATTGCATTGAAAATGGGAAATTTTACTAAACTGGCCTAACTTATTACGGACTTTTAAAACCGCTGTTTCACCTTTTATCGATGTGTATGTGTTCGCAATGTCATTCTACATCATGTCCTGTACAAAGTAAAAGAAGTCATTTTGTGCGTGTGCGTGTGCGTGTGCGTGTGCGTGTGCGTGTGCGTGTGCGTGTGCGTGTGCGTGTGCGTGTGCGTTTTAGACCAATTTATATCCGTCGAGTCGACGTCATACCAAAACGTGATGTGTATGGCTAATATGTAGGTAATATAACAAATTATTTGATTATCCGAATAATAATTTTATATAGTATGTTTTAGTTTGCTTACATTTGTACTGTATGCATTTGCCCATCATACAGTGAACTACAATCTAAATGTAGTAAAATTAAAGCAGTGTACATAGCCATAGACATAGTTTTCAGAATGGAGATTGGAAACCATTATTTCAGTTTGTGTAGGATACATACATTACGTGCTACTTTATTCAACATATTTGTGTCCTTTCATTTTAAACTTCCATTTATGATACTTGATGTTGTCTACGAAAAGAAACGTTAAGATTATTTCTGTTAAAGAAGGCTGACGTACTAAGTAATATGGTTGCACCTTGCAGAAATCCAAGTGCACGTATTTTCATTGAAGTCTTCGAAAATGTCCACCAGTCGAACACTTATTTTATTCACGTATTATTTCTTATATATTATAATTTCTTACACTAGAAATATCACTTGATATAAAGTTTGCAAAAAGTATGTAACAGGTAAAACATATGATTGTTTTTTCTGACATTTTATGTTGCGGTGTTGTAATCAATGTTTGCGTTATGTGTTGTGAATTTATTTGTGAACTTGTCTCAGTGTTGTGTGTATATTAGGTTCAACCCCTACTCGTGTTTGTCATTTGCATATAAACACAACTGGCTGTGTATACGTCTACTGAACAAGTCATTAAGTCAGAGTAACTATTGGAATGGTCATTTTCTATTATATACAATGCTTATGGAACAGAAACAAAACACGCAATTGACGGTTCTTGTATCTTTAAATCAGGAGGTGATGACCCAGGAACAGTTCTTCATCTGTCAGATTTGGAGTATATAGAAATATCCGAACATATTAATTTATATATTATATTTATGTTTATGGACTGTACTTGCTTGCAAGAAATGAATGACTAGCAAATAAGGCCATAAAGAGTCAGTAGTTAACCAGTGTGTGCATTGCTGAAATTGCAAGTTATTTAATGTCAGACTTAAATGTATACCCACATTTGTAGGCTTTGGCAGTAGTGTGCGATCTGGTGTGAAATGTGGAGATGCAGAAACGGAACACGAAAGAGGTGATTATATATAAGAGTTTACAGTTAATGTGTACGAGAAGTGTACAAATCATCCAGGAGAATATTCAACACTCATTTGCAATCACTTGCTTTTATGCTAATATGATGTGGGCTGTGGACTGTACTTGCCTGCAAGAAATGAATGACTAGCAAATAAGGCCATAAAGAGTCAATAGTTAACCAGAAATGAGCCCCGAGAGAGGTGATTATATATAAAAGTGTACTGTTAATGTGTTCTAGAAGTATACAAATCATACAGACATAGTTTCTTAATCTGATGTCATCAATTGACTATTAATATGTATATAAATTAAAGAGGTTATTATATTTGATTTTGCTTCGGTTCGTGTAATTCCCTGTTACACAAACAAAGTTTGGTACTATCCAAGGTTGACAGTAAATATGATGTAACCGTATCACTAAGGCGATCATGCAATGAGTTTGACTGCATTGATGTACATTCATTTACATTTATTGACAATGTGTTCTCACAAATAACATTTGTTGTTTTCCATTGCAGTTAAGGAACGAACATATACCAAATGGAGTGCCAAAGAGACAATGCTGGCCCGTGATTACTTTGGAGAAAAAGATGAAGCGAGATTGCCTGGTTAGTTATATTACATGTATGCAGGGGACACGTTTGTTAATTTGTAAAATAGAGTAATTGATGTATTGCCATAGAAAATTAATTAAACAAATGCTTGCCTTTCAGTGAGAAACACAATTATATTTTTCCCAGTAAGACTGGTGGAAAAATGATGTCATTATTTCCTACCACCTCTGTGTCTGGATGATAAGGATGCTGTTGATGAATGATGTACTGTTTTTTTTAGAATGGTAGGTGCAGTAGATTCACAATTTATTCTGCTCAGTTATTTCACGAAAATTCTGTCCACAGGTAAGAAAGAGATCGAGGAGTTTATGAGAAGGAACCCGTCAGTACAGTACCCATGGACTGTCATCAATACTAAAATAATCAACACGAGGAGACAGAGACAGCAGAGATTGAAGAAAAGGCTGAATAATTTAACTGAATAGGGGGAGACATGCAGTGTATCCATTTTAGACATTTCTCTACAAACAATTTTTTTCAGATTGCATTATTTGTACTTGTTTACTAAGTGCACATGAAATTTGAGGAAATGCACTGATTGATCAATTGTTTTAGGCGTAATTTGGGTTTCACACTGTGTGTTGTTCATTAATGTACTATCTGATCGTGTATAAGATGACGGGCCAGCTTATCACTGAGATTGTGAAGGAATTCTACCTCACTCTGTTCTCATGGCACTGGTGCATCAGCAATCACGCGCACCTTCTCATTTTGCCAACACGACTTTGTCAGCTTGTAGTCGCCACATCTCCTGATCCTGCCGTTCGCATGCTCGCCGTTCCCGTTCCCTAGGCTAGCCGATTCCGCTCCACTCTCACTGCACATAATTCGCGGCGCTACCAGCCTCGCTGTTTGTCCTGTGATCTTCGGTGGTTCTAGATCATCGTCGCCATTTAATGTCGTGTATTACAACATTTTGAAGTCAATATAGAACTACAAAGCTTTATTAATATTCAGCGGTACATTTACAATGGCTGCTCGTGATTTGCTCTATCCACTGCGCCGGCGCACTATGCTAAACTACTATTGGTAGTTGGCTAGGGTGAGCGCCTATCTCGGAATCCGAGCACTTGTCGTGGCTGAAATGGCTCGGTCCTCGCCTAACAGTCCCAACAACGGTCGATGATCTGTGATTACGGTGAAGATTCTGCCGTATATGTATTTATGGAATTTGATCACTACGTAAATTAGTGCGAGATCTCTGCTTACCTTGACGCATATGCTATCGATACGTCAGTACCGTGTGGCATCCAGTGAGAAAGCACGGCAACTATTCCGTAGGCGGATGAGTCGCACGTGAGTAAGAGAGACATCGACGGGTCGTAGTGAACTAGTACTTTTGTTGACTTAAGCAGCCTCGTTGACTCTTCATACGCAGCTTGTTGAGCTGGGCCTCAGCACTAGGCGACGTTCTTCTGAAGGAGACTATGCAGAGGGACCAGCTTAGCACTGATATTGTGAAGGAACTTGTGGTAGTATCATACCATTCCTAGGTAGCTCTTCACCTCACTCTGATCTCGTGGCACTGGTGCATCAGCAATCACGCGCACCTCCTCATTGGTAGGATGATTTCCTTCCGCATCTAGGCCATGACCCAGGTAGATGCAGGAAGGTTGCAGAAACTTGCTTTTGTCGATCTTCAATCTCAGACCTGCTGTCTGTAGTCGCTGCAGGGCTGAGATCAGGTTGGCCCGCGACTCCTCAGTACGGTCCGTGCACACGATGTCATCCAGATAGACAGCTTTAATCGGAATTCCTTGGAGCAGTTGCTCCACAAGGCGTTGGAAGATTCCAGCCTTGACACAGGCTGGTGGAGCAAAACAAACCACCTCTCGAGGTAATCAGTTGTCAGCTTCTGCGACTCCTCGGATATCAAGATTTGTTAATAGGCATTTCTCAGGTCGATTCTGGAATACAGCCTGTCAATTTGGCGTACAAGTCCTCTACGTTGGGAATCGGATGTTTTTTCTGCCAACACGACTTTGTTCTATATTAACATGTGACATTGTATTATGTATGGTCTCATGTTGTAGGATTTGTTGACCACACAGCCTTTATTTTCATCATTGCAGATAATTAATATCTATCAGATATTCAAATATATGTGCTGTATATTCATGTTCAAGCATAATAAGGCTATGCTACATACCTTATTTAATGACGTATTGGAATTGTCACCCATGACGCATAAATATAGCACAAGGCAGAAAATAGCATATAAAATACCGTTCTGCAGAACAAAGTGCAGACGTAATCAGTTGTCAGCTTCAGCTATCTTTGGCCTATGTCAGACCACAAATATGGAACATTCTTATATTCTGCCACTTTGCACATCTTAAGAAAGAGTCAAATATGTGCTTCTGCAAAATCAGTAATAATATATTGTGTCTGCTTTGAATGAATTGTTATGATATGTATATTGTGATATATGATATTGTATTATACATTTATTTACAGACAATTAATTGTAATAGTTACACACATGCAGCGATATATTTAATTTTGTGGTACACTTGTAATGCACTATTTTAATTAACTAGTTACACCATTATGATGTTGCTGTATAGTTTTTTAATTATTATTTTCTCACAATTATATGAATATATAGTACACGAATAAGGAAAATAAGCACTGTTGCTTGATTCCATTTGTTACATCGTGTAATGTACTTACATATACAATTATTTGTTTACTGTTGCTGAGCACTTATTCATGACATTATGTAACATATGCCATTATTTTTTTACTGTTGCTGAGCACTTATTCATGACATTATGTAACATATGCAATTATTTGTTTACTGTTGCTGAGCACTTATTCATGACATTATGTAACATATGCCATTATTTGTTTACTGTTGCTGAGCACTTATTCATGACATTATGTAACATATGCCATTATTTGTTTACTGTTGCTGAGCACTTATTCATGACATTATGTAACATATGCCATTATTTGTTTACTGTTGCTGAGCACTTATTCATGACATTATGTAACATGCCATTATTTGTTTACTGTTGCTGAGCACTTATACATGACATTACGTAACAATAAAATAAAGTTATTATTATTATATTTGAATACATAATATTGCTTAGTGGCTCATGAGAATGATTGAATTGGTAATAACTTTGGGACTACTGGAATTGGTGTTTTTGAGTAAGTTAGAAAATTGTATTGTAAAAGGTTAATACTATGTCACGATCAGCACGAAGTTGGTTGTGAATGTGATTGATCTAACTTCCACACAATACAATCATTGTTATAGCGTTAGTATATGATTAAATTGGAATTATGAAATATCTTGTCTTTTGACTTACATCTGACCTTGACCTTTCCTTAAATCCGGACAGGCCCATATCAAAAGTTGTATATGTTGAGTGCAAAACATATTTTTATTGAGAACCTTTGTGAAAAATAGCTCTGAAAAAGAACGATATTTATATATTTTCCATTTGTCGGCCGATTTTAATTTATACATATAGCATGTAGTACACAATATAAAATAGTTTTGCACCCATAGACGTCTACTATAACCTTCCGAAACACAAACATTGTTATAGTGTTAGTAAATTATTACATTGGAATTATGAAATGTTTTGTGTTTTGACCTTCGTCTGACCTTGACATTAACTTTTACACCCGGGCAACCCCCTCCTAAAATATTTATGTGTCTCAAAGATATCTGTGTGTAAAACATTTTATTTGGGACCTTTACAAAAACGGCTCTGATAAAGAATAACGATATTTATATATTTGCTAATTTGTCGGCCATTTAGAAATTTTGCAAATTAGATAATCATCCCATGAAAACTTGGTTGTATGGAAATAAATGTGGTTTTGAAAATGTTAAAAAATATTATTAAAATCTCGAGATATTAGACAATATGATTATAGCATTATTGACACTTGAACTTGACTTGGCCTTGACCTTAGCCTTTAAAATCAGGCATCCCCCTTTAAAAAGTTTTTATGTGGTACTAAGGTACAACTGTGGCAAATTTGGTGCTTTCCTCCAGCGTGGCACGATCATACCACTAATTAAGCAAATCCACTAATATACGAAATAACTCCATCAACTGTACAGGTAATGTGGTTTTAATTACATGTACACCAAAATTATATTTCTTATAAATACACAATATAAACAAAAATGCACCTAAATTTAAATAAATTGACTGAATCATGCTGAACCTATTTACGAATATTTGACCGTGAAAATGGTATTATAGACATAATTACAAATGTACAGGTAATGCGGTATTATATGACACTGTACAGGCAATGTTGTATGCACGGTAATGTTAATGTTTATGTTTATATGTTAATGGTAATGGTAATGGTAATGTTACTATTAATATGAATATTAATATATACACATACATATATATGCATATGCACGGATGAGATACATCACTGACCTAGACACATACCACAACACATGCACACACAAGTTACCACATGTTCAAAACATGGACATATAAATAACAGAGAAGTTTAGTGATGTTTATTTTCACAAACAGTACAACGCCCTTTCTCGTTCTCCCAGATCTGTAAACAACCAAAGAATATCCATGTTACCCCTGGTACCGGGTAGCATATATTAATTAGCTGACTTCCGCCGAACTCGAAAAGACATAGTAGATGACACTCACTCAGTGTGATTATGTTGATGTTGATTGTATTCATTATGTAGGATTGGGTAAAGGTAGACGGTACTCAACAAGTATTATAAGACACGGGTAAACTGCACTCACTAGGTAGTATTGCACTGACTTAGTAACACTAGGTTCACGAAGCCATAGACGTATGACCAAGCGAGACATTGAGCCACACTTCCAACCGGAGTGGACGCAGCCAATGGCATATTCACTGGAACACCACAAGCGTCCGTGTGTTTGCAGCTGTCACGATAACGAGTATATATGAATTATGAACATTGGCGAGATGCAAATGTTAATTTAAAAACAATTGTTAAAACACCTAATTGGAAATCACATTTTCTACAATACACATTTAACATAGTTATACCAAACACAATTTATTGACCAATTTCTTTTATTTTGGATTACTAACAACAAAGATTTTTTATCAAAACCAAGAAAATGGTGATAAAGTCGAATCTTGCTTTATGTTCATCTCAGAAATACAGCCAACTCGCAATTACGGCCAGTCTGGGACAGTCCTAAATTTGTCCCATATAGAATACATATGATAAATTAGTCTTGCTAGTACTGTGATCTCATTGGTCAGACCACTCTGCCCCGTCCCAAGGCAGGGATTATTCGCGGCATGGCCTTAATTATAAGGTTCCACTCTACCATAATTATTTAGCCCAGAAACCCTTGTGTTGTCACTGACAAGTGTGTCGGGAAGTTTCTTCTTGAAATGTATTCTAAATACGTCATGGACTTGATCACTGTTGGACCCTGATCAGTGCCAGGTTGATGTTGTACAGGACTTGGATAATTATTTGCCGATCATGATCGTACGAGAGGTTAAGTGCAGTTTTCATCTCAAACATGCACCAGCCGCTCTCGAGAAACTGCTGGGAGACATTGGCAATCACCCAGCGGCTCTGAATACTCGCCGTCAAGATGTTTGCTATGACTTCGAACACTGATTGAAAGTCAAGATCGGCATGACAACATTTGTAGCCTCTGGCTGTGAGGTCTTCGTACAGCCGGAGAGAGAAATCACGTTCTGTTTCGCATTTGTGGATAATGAAAGCATAATACGTTTCACCCTCCTGCAATGCACAACACACATGTTGTACAATCACTCTACTGCAGACGCTTTGCCAGAGATCCACCAGCCCGGCAGTGAAATAAATCGTGTAGAATAGTAATAATTACACAAATGACTCAAATGACCCTGGTTTCTAATGGCAAAACCTGAAGTGGCTGGGATAATCGCGTCCACACGCAATCCTGTAAAGTATTGCAAAACAGTGGTGCGATCTGGCAGCTTCGATCAGTGACGAATATTCTTCACACAGTAGTTGTAGCATAGCTGAATTCAACCAAAAGAGTCGCTATAGTGTTCACACGTACTGGTCTGCCAGTGATCTAGTGTACAGCCATTTGAGCTATTATAACTGCTAGAACAAACTATACTGTGTCTTATATGAGGGCGTGGCATAATATACGAGCCATTAGCATTAATAATGTGTTATTGTACAACGTAATTGTCCGTTACCAGAACAACTGAAGCGAAGCAGTTTGACGTTGGTGCATAGCATCTGCATATCACGTTATCATTTATGACCGATTATGTGCAATATTTCACACGGTCACTCACGGAAGCACGTACTAATGACGATTTAAGCGGTGAGCATTTAGGTGCAGTATGTGTGACAACCATATCGGACATATCGAATATATATACCGAGGTATATATATATTGAAACTTAGACAGGACACGCTTACAATTGGTGTAGTGTATTCGTGGCCTGTGCGCCCACTGTCAGGATCAGGCTTTTTTCGGCAGTCGTTCGGTTCAGGTAAGTTGCCAGTTAACGTTACAAAAGAATGATCTCAGTGGGCGGCATGTCAGGCTGTAGCTATATATATATATATATATATATATATATATATATATATATATATATATATATATATATATATATATATATATATATATATATAATTATATATATATAATTATATATGCGTGTGTGTATTTGTGTGTGAATGTGTGCGTGTGCGTGTGCGTGTGCGTGTGCGTGCGTTCGTGTGATAGTTGAGTGTCAACATTGCAGTCAATGGTGATAACCTTGCTTTGTTACTCGAAATAAACAAGGGGAAAGTCCTGCAAATGGTAATGTCAAGTCCAGTAACTGCGCAATCAACGGTAGGCTTCGTCAACATTGTCGATAAATGAGCCGGGAGTTGTCACACATTCTATATATATATATATATATATATATATATATATATATATATATATATATATATATATCCATGTCACCTCGCTCGCAATCCACTCACTCACTCACTCATTCGCTCACACACTCACACATTCACTCTCACACTCTCACACACAGCGTACAAACACACACACACACACACACACACACACACACACACACACACACACACACACACACACACACACACACACACACACACACACACACACACACACACACACACACACATACACACACTCTCTCTCTCTCTCAAACACTCATTCAATCACATTCTATCTAATCCTTCTTCGCTTTCCTTAACTCTCTTCTCCCTCGACTACGCGCAATTTCCCACTCGCTTTTTCCCTCTCTCCTTCCCTCTCTCCATTGCCTCCACTTCATTTTACTTCCCTTCTCACATCTACCGCCCTCCCTCCATCTCTTTACCTGTTGCTTTGATATGGCAATGCACATACTAAAAACTGATGCAGTAATGATCTAACACTTTTCAGGAAGTTACCACCATGACATGTATGGGCACAGTGTTAAAACTTCTCAAGCTAAGCCTTATCTTCGGTGAGTAATTGTTTAATTACTTCAGCCTATTACTATATACCACGGCTTGCTAATACATTTATTCCGTATCTGCCAAACTAATCCTTGCGCGTCTGGGGTTGCTGCGGCTGATTGTGTTAGAACATACTATTCTCTACCCCTGGCACACCTGGGGTTAATTCGATTGCGATCTATAAACATTTGAATCTGCATTCGAATATCAAACATATGACTTTCCAAATATTTATCGATTGAATTGTCATCGATTGGGAGGAAAGTGTAAAGCAATTTGATAAATCCTGGACATTAGATACTGCGCTATCATTATAAGAACTTGCCGTTACGTACTTTTTGTTTAAGTAGATGTTAAATAATTAAGATGTGTGTTGCTTTATTGAAGAAAAAAACGTCAAGAATGTTTTTGTTTCGTGAAAATTGGGTGATTGAGACATTGGCTAACTAGGAAGCATCCTACATGCAGTTGGAAACACAGTTGTTGCAGAAGGCCTTCAATGGTAACTTACTTTAAGTGTTTTGTCTGATGTATGTAAACATATATTGTAAACAGCTATTGAATGAAAATATGAAGTTTGTAATGTATATGTTATTAAGTAAGATATGTAGTATTATTATTTTCACAGTTCACGCTAAAATGTACATACTTGTAATATATAGGCCTTCAGTGCAAAAACACACGCGTTCGAATGCGACCAATAAACATTCGCAATCGAATGTCATAATAGAAATAGGCATTCGAATTTGAATAAAGTTACGCATTCAACATAAATAAATACCGTGTACAAAATGGTTCCCATTCGTACCACACAAGTGATTCCATTTTGTCCGTAAATGGGATCCCATTTTTGTAGTGAAATATATCACAATTGTTGTTCAACGTATCGATTAAATATTGCACTGTTGTACAAGTTGTACTCATACACCAGTATGTAGCAACACAACTTGACAGGTGACAACATTATATGTGATACAATGCTATTATTTCGATATATCAATATCCTATTTCACCTGCCTATATACACACGCGTATAGATGGTATGCGCATGCGTTCGCGCGCGTATGTCTGTTCGTGTGCGTGTATGTGAAAACGGGCAAACGTATCATTCAGATAACAGTTTTGTTTCGTTGACTTGTCGCAGTGGTTTCGATGGCGTTATTGGTTCACCTCGGAGGATGGACATATCACAAGAGGCCTGGACTTCATGCAGCAGCTGAGTCTGACCCAACGACCGGGAGGACGAGCGTGGACAACATCAACACCAAACCCGGGGTTGGTGGACACGTTACTAGGAGTACAACACGTAATTTCAGAGCATCGGTGGATCACCGTAATCGATGTTAACATGGAACTATCGATAGGACCAGTAGTTAGCAAACGAACTGACTGGGTCATAGTAATGTTACTCGTAAACACGCAACCGGATCATATTTCAGTCGAATCTCCCTTTGCGGTCACCTGGGTAGTATAGCCACCTCTAAATTAAATTAATCCTTGGATAGTTCCATGTTTGTTTCAAGTGTAGTATTGTATATGAAAATCGTCCTGCCAATGCGGTTCCCCGTTAATATGGTCATACCAAGTCCCAAGAATAACCTTTATAGTGAAATTACATAGTGTTATTTTTGACTGCTTTTCTTCTCATGGTTAATGCCACACTACCGAGCAAGTGCCATGATGGCAATATGTTGGCTTGCGAAGATATGTGGGAAGGTCTCTATCCCCGAGGATGACAGCACACTTCCTGGTGGGAATACGGAAAGCAAGTCGCGTCTGCCATTTTTCTATATGCCCATTTGCCATTTTCTTTCATGATCCGGTCACCAATGCCTCGAACGACCTACGGATTCTTTCGCATACGCGCATATATACCACTGGCGAAATCAACCTTGCACATTTCATAGGTTTCCACCCAACACAAAACCATCTTGAAGGTGGGAATTATTATGCAGAACAAATACTATTTTCAAAGTATTTGAGCTTGTTCTGTGCAGTTCATTTGTTTATAGCTTCTTGTGATGTAGTTGTAGCAGTGACGTAAAACAAAAGTGGATTCATTATACTATTATTCCAGCAGAGCCTTCCTTTTTAAGTATCGGTTAAACTCGAACGGAAACAAGAATCATTTGCGTGGGTGGTATTGGCTCTGGGGCAAGTTAGGCAAAGATAGACATTGCTTCGGGCTGGGAATTGACAGTCAGTCGCGTTCGAGTTGTAGAACGCCAGGCTCTATGTTTTGCATACATTTGATAGTGTCCAGACATTCTTTGTGCAGGTATCGCTGGGTCAATCGACATTAAGTTTCAATTATGTGTTGTACATATAAATATGGTTGAATATGTTTGGTGTAAGGTTGATCCGGATAAATTATTTTCCTCCTAGTTTTTGCTGTTTTTCTTTTTCTGCTGCTATTGCTGTAGTTTGTCTTCAAATGACCTGGCGGAGGAAATATCTTTTAACAGTATCACTATCGCATATTAGTCTCACATACACAATCTCTCTCTCTCTCTTCTTTTCTCTCTCTCTCTCTCTCTCTCTCTCTGTCTCTGTCTCTGTCTCTGTCTCTGTCTCTGTCTCTGTCTCTGTCTCTGTCTCTGTCTCTGTCTCTGTCTCTGTCTCTGTCTCTGTCTCTGTCTCTGTCTCTGTCTCTCTGTCTGTCTGTCTGTCTGTCTGTCTCTCTCTCTCTCTCTCTCTCTCCTCTCTCTCTCTCTCTCTCTCTCTCTCTCTCTCTCTCTCGCCCCATTTATGGGACGCAGTAGCACAGTGGCTGGAACATCGGACTCTCCAGCGAGATAACCCGGGTTCGAATCATGTGCTACCGTGTCGAATCTTGGGTACGTTTTTTCTCTCTACTTTGCAGAACACCATGCACAGGTAGATATGTGTGTACGTGCAACGTGCCTGAACGGTTACTAGAGAAGTGTTCGATTTAACATGTCTGTCTGAGAGTACTGCATGAAACTCTTACACATGTCCTAATGGCCGGATAAAGCCCTGCATAAGGACATACCTTTTCTTTCCCGAAGGAACGATCGCGCGAGGAAACACTGCGATGGGCGCCGTTTGTCGCCGGACTTCCTCGGTCGGTGCTGGTGCTGGCGTACCAACGCACTGGCTCGACGTACTTCGGCGAGTTCTTCAATAAAGACCCCCGCGCGTTCTACTTATACGAGCCAGTAGACGGTATCTACTCGTCCATCTACGGCACCTTGCCAGGCTGGAGCACTCCGTCCGACATATCCAGCTACGCCAACGGCACTCAGCGGTACGCGGGTCTTAGTGCCCAGTGTAACATAATAATGTTATCGTCACACCCGCAGGCTCTGTTTAATTCGACAAATATCTACAGTACGTCATTAACTATATTGAGTATATGACGCGCAAACCCGACATGATTCGAGTAATATATTTTTGTTTGTGATTAATTATGCGCATGCACCCGATTTGCGCGTTTTCACCATGCCTTGTGCGCTATGCCTCACCTCACGCTGAAAACCGTGTGTTTGACGTAACCTGTTCGTTATTCGTGTTCTGCGCGGTACATGCGTCAGTGTAGACCTGGTAAATGTATAACGCAGTTTTCTTCTCTCCATTGTTTCCCATCAGCAGCCCGCTCTCTACGGCTGCCTTCCTCCGATCTTTTTGTATCCCTCTTTCTACATCCCGCGTCTGGTCGCTTTGCAAGTTTCGAAGTTTTTTAATAATTATTACAACTAACGTATTGTTTTTTAAAGTTATATATATATATATATATATATATATATATATATATATATATATCGAATTAAAAAAGTGTTTTTTAAATAGTATTTTTGTTGTTATTTTTATTATTTAATAAGTTGTATATATATATATATATATTTATAATATATACGTATATTTTATATATATATATATATATATATATATATATATACAGAACCTTTTTAAACAATACTGTTATGTGTAATACTATTATTACTACTGTTGTTAATATTATTACCTTCCGTTTAGGAAGCATTACATCCTAACCTCTTTTCCCTAGTGGGGAAATCGCTGTCCTGTGTGAGTTTAGGTCAAACACATGTTCAGTTCTATTTTTGCATGCTGTTTTCACTTCACTAGTGGATGCTTACTACCGTTTCTGTTTTACGTACTCCAGCAGGTTGTGGCGATTTTCTCCTCCGTTGTATTTTGAATGTTTAACATTTCGGGAATGGGATATGTTTGTTTGACATATACTACAACCCCACTTCTCTTCCGACGACAGGGAGATACCAGACTGGGAGACCGACGCCATCAGTGAGGCGCTAATCAACATGTTCAATTGCAATGTCCACCGTCTTCCCACGGAACTACTGACGCACACCTTCTGGAAAATGTTTGGCAGGCGGCAATCAGCGAGACCGTTCGGAATTTGTCTGGAACGGAACCGCGTCAGGAAATATAACTGCCTGGATATTCTCCGTGATCACTGTCCAAGCAGGTTCGGCGCCAACTGGACGCAGGTTGATGATTGTAGGAGACATCTTTCGTCGGTATCCAGAAACGACCAGATGGGCGGCAAACGCCGCCGTAGCCTCAGCCAAATCAGCCGTCTACAAGAGCAGAGACTGGAACATGGTGGCGCGTTCCAACGATATGCGCAGTGCATCTCCAAGCAGGCGGCGTTAGTATCGCCCTGCGCGCATCACCTCCAGACGGCGTGTCAGTCGTCTGATCTGCGAGTCGTTAAGACAGTTCGCGCCTCGATGTTGGAAACGAACGCGTTGTTCCGAACCTTGCCAAACTTCCGGCTCGTGCACCTCATCCGGGACCCGCGCGGCGTTGTGTATTCCCGACGCAAATACCCTGCGTGTCGCGGTATTGGCAAGCCATATGACGCTACGAGAGAAGCCCGTATTTACTGTCGGAACCTCCTACGTGACATCGCTGAGAGACGTACTCTCGAAGCAAGGTGGGTGGCCACGACAGGGGTTTATGTTGGCAATCAAATGATAATAATTTATGTTTGTTACCCTTAAGGAGTATACGTTTTATTGTAGGTAACGGTTTGCTTTAAAGTGTCTGTGATACGGTTGTGCGAATCATGTTAAAAAAACTGTCAGCTATATAAACTATTACACTATTATTTCAGCTATTCAACGGTAGGACCGCCTTATTCACCAATAAGTGTCATAATGCACTGTGATCGCACAGATCAAAGAGACAGACAACTCTTATTTGACGTCATATCAGCATTGTCTTTCTCATTGATCTGTCCAGGATCGCCAGTTTTCGCGGCTGCCTGCGCTTATGCAATGTGGATTGTCTTTCAAAATGAAGAATGTAAACAGAGGAATGTATCGCAAACATGTTTGTTTGTAAAATGTTGTATTGTATTACATAATTGTGACTTTCCTGTTACACATTAAATTAACTTTGACCGTAGTCATAAGAGTTATTCGTAGTGTTGTTCACGTGCTTCTAGTACCACTGGTACATGTATTTGAAAGGCCAGCACATTTAAAAAATGTATCACGCCATTCCATGTATGATCACCATGTCTTCTTCTTAGATTAGAACAGCGCCGTGTTTCGGATTTCAGAAAAAAACTAGTACTGTGTGTAAACGTAACATTTTTATGGCGAGCGTTGGTGAAGCGACTCGTAAAACTACTGCCGTCGTTGTCTGACCAACAATGGCGCAGTGCATGAAATTCGGTAGATGCGACTTTAAGTTGTTTCTATCACTAAACCACTGTTGTTGAACGTATGATTATGCTTGCAAATGAATTATGTTAATTGTATAACACCAAACGTTCCTTTGTGATTTCCTCTACTGGGTACGTTTTATTTAGGCAAGATGTATGCATATCTGTCGACGGCTAACTCCAAAGTGATATATTACTGTTTCTGATCAATCATATTATCACAGGTACCCCGTCACCTGAAACATGTAACTATGCGACATTTTCCTTTTATTGACCAATTATATTACATAATGAACAACATTATTTCTGTCCCCTGTCTAGGTACCCCGGACGCATCATTGAGGTCATTTACGATGACCTGGTCAAGTCCCCCGCTGCCGGCTTTCGACAGATCTACGAGTTCCTCAACCTGACGGCGCCTCAGGAAGTGACGTCATTGATACGTTTAACCAAGGCAGGCTCAGCACAAAGCTGGACCAAGAAATTGGGGGGCGAAATAATTAAGAATGTGGACGTTGCCTGCCAAGAGTTGTACGATGTCGTCAGTAACCGTTGGCCGCACTGACTGTTAACTCTTTGTGTGTTCACCTGGCTTCAGCTAATAAAAGCAATAGGTTTGAAGTCATATTAGGACCAGTTAATCAATATTGGACATTTTAAGACATCCGTTGCCTGTTTAATAATAATAATAAATAACAGTATTTGTCTACGCCATAACTCTAGCAATAAAACCATTCTGAGGCGCTTTACACTTTACAGGAATATACAGATTACCTTAAAATAAAAAATAAACGTTGCAAAATAGATCAGTAAAAAATGTCAATATAAATAAATAATATTAGTCATAATAATACTAAAATACAAATAATAGTTAATTATATTACAAGTCAAAAGTAAATAAATAAATAATAAAATAGTTGATAAATAGATGATACAAAACAATGTTCGGATATTATAAAATTGTTCTTTAAGAGTGAACACGCACTTTTAAACATAAATGTCTTCAGTTGCTTCTTGCAGATTGTTCTAAAGGCGTGGAGAAGCACTTGAAAATGCTTTTTCTCCCGGCGGACGTAGTCTGCATCGTGGAACCTCCAGTGAGCGTCCGGGGAGCGTAGCGCACGGGTCGGTTCGTAACGAATTAGTAGGTCGGTTATGTATGATGAAAATAATAATAATGACTGATTTTGCGGCAATATCCACGAAGATCAAGCTCAGTGGCGCGACAAAACCAAGGGATTAATCACTCTGTTAGCAATACATCGCCCTGACACTCAGTCAGGTTAGTGAACAAATAAGAGTAAGACAGGGTTGTGGGTGAACTTGTAGATCTGCATTGTTTTAATGTTATTCAATAACCACATGTTCAAATAATCACCATACATAGTATACATGTGCAAGTATACAGACAATCGCCACATAACAATGCAAACTCCCAGAACACACCCAAACCCTGGTAGTATGTAGATTTGTATTACTGTATATATCTCCCTAGGGTAGCTGCAAAGTGTTTGCACATTTCCCACGCGGGATTAATGTAATTCTCATAGGCATTACTAGCCCAGTCCCCCTGTGCCTTGATGACTTCTGATGGAAGCCCACATTCCAAGGCAAAGGATGCCCCCCTCGTCGAAAACTATGCCCTGAGTAATCTGAGGGATTTAAATTCAACATTCCCAAGTATTTGTGAAGCTTCTCCTGGAAGACTTGCACTGTCAATGGGAGCCAGCCATGGCGGAGAATTACACAGCCTTAACGCAAGGATTAGTGTCTGTGCTGGACACAGGGGGGAGCCTGGGATACGAGGAAGAGGAATGTGCAATATGCGCTGCCGGTACTGGATTGTCTTCGACCACCGCACAGCTAAGCTTACGCCGTCCTCAGTAAAAGTAGCATCTTGGCGACATAAGTGTAAATTTGAGTCAAAAGACGTAATGCTTTTTACCAAAAGATTGGATTTCCGAAAGAAGGAGAAAAACGCTACTAAGCAAGCTGCCCAAAAGGTTACTTCCAGTGGCAAGGTGAAGTCTATCTGCTTAAACAACTGGCGAAGGATAGCTGGAGTTATGGGCAGCTTCTGTTTATGTGCAGTCCCTAATACTCTTTTTGTACCTTTGAGCAGCATATCTATGTGCCAAGAGCCCTGAAAGGGGTTTGCATGACCTGCTTCCAGATGCATTATACGAACAACATTTATGTATTGCTTAATAGAAGTGTAAGCCAATTTTTGAGATAAAAATGCTATATATCGACAAGCGTTGTCCTGTGACAGTGGTACTGGGTTAATGTCCCCTAATGCACAGAAGTGCTGATACAGCTTACGTTGAGAAGCATATGTAACACGCGTACTGGGGGCAAAGACCTGTTCTTGAAGCCAACGGACCTTGTCATCTAGTGAGTCCAGAAACCCAGGACCTGTCCAGAATATACAAAAACCCATTATAGGACATGTGCCACGATAATGGTGACAGTGCTAACAATATAGTCAGATATTGCCTAGCCTCGGGTTCATGCAGCCGAGATATTCTATCTGCTAAGACATTATCTTCTCCTAGAACATGGACCGCTTTCAAACGGAAGTTAAACACAGCTGACAGCCAAAAGATATGTCTGAGATATTTCATTAGCAGAACGCTGCGTGATGAACCACGATTGATACACGCTACTGTTGTACTGTTGTCTGACAAAACTACGACGTGTTTGTTGGCCCACAACGGCCCCCATCTTTGTGCTGCTAAAACAACCGCAGCCAATTCTTTAAAGTTGATGTGACTGTCCTGAACCGCGGGCAAATCTA
>JAODUO010000345.1:0-17500 GCA_025642075.2 Ridgeia piscesae
GTCCATAACCCTCCCGTTCATGCCGACTACCGGGGTGACACCCTCCGTAGTCACCCTGAACTACCGGTAGTGACACCACCCAGTAGTCAAACCCCGACCGACTACCCGTAGTGACACCCTGCCGTAGTCACCCTAGACCGACTACCGGTAGTGACACCACTACCAGTAGTCAACCCTAGACCGACTACCGGTAGTGACACCACTACAGTAGTCAACCCTAGACCGACTACCGGTAGTGACACCACTACCAGTTGACCCTAGACCGACTACCGGTAGTGACACCACTACCAGTAGTTGACCCTAGACCGACTACCGGTAGTGACACCACTATCAGTAGTCAACCCTAGACCGACTACCGGTAGTGACACCACTACCAGTAGTCAACCCTAGACCGACTACCGGTAGTGACACCACTATCAGTAGTCAACCCTAGACCGACTACCGGTAGTGACACCACTACCCGTTAAACCCCAGACCGACTACCGGTAGTGACACCCTACCCGTAGTCAACCCTAGACCGACTACCGGTAGTGACACCACTATCAGTAGTCAACCCTAGACCGACTACCGGTAGTGACACCACTACCAGTTGACCCTAGACCGACTACCGGTAGTGACACCACTATCAGTAGTCAACCCTAGACCGACTACCGGTAGTGACACCACTATCAGTAGTCAACCCTAGACCGACTACCGGTAGTGACACCACTATCAGTAGTCAACCCTAGACCGACTACCGGTAGTGACACCACTACCAGTTCAACCCTAGACCGACTACCGGTAGTGACACCACTATCAGTAGTCAACCCTAGACCGACTACCGGTAGTGACACCACTAGCAGTTGACCCTAGACCGACTACCGGTAGTGACACCACTATCAGTAGTCAACCCTAGACCGACTACCGGTAGTGACACCACTACCAAGTCAACCCTAGACCGACTACCGGTAGTGACACCACTACCAGTAGTCAACCCTAGACCGACTACCGGTAGTGACACCACTATCAGTAGTCAACCCTAGACCGACTACCGGTAGTGACACCACTATCAGTAGTCAACCCTAGACCGACTACCGGTAGTGACACCACTACCAAGTCAACCCTAGACCGACTACCGGTAGTGACACCACTACCCGTAGTCAAACCCCAGACCGACTACCGGTAGTGACACCACTTCCCGTAGTCAAACCCCAGACCGACTACCGGTAGTGACACCACTGCCCGTTAAACCCCAGACCGACTACCGGTAGTGACACCACTACCAGTTCAACCCTAGACCGACTACCGGTAGTGACACCACTACCAGTAGTCAACCCTAGACCGACTACCGGTAGTGACACCACTACCAGTAGTCAACCCTAGACCGACTACCGGTAGTGACACCACTACCAGTTGACCCTAGACCGACTACCGGTAGTGACACCACTACCAGTAGTCAACCCTAGACCGACTACCGGTAGTGACACCACTACCAGTAGTCGACCCTAGACCGACTACCGGTAGTGACACCACTACCAGTAGTCGACCCTAGACCGACTACCGGTAGTGACACCACTGCCAGTTGACCCTAGACCGACTACCGGTAGTGACACCACTACCAGTAGTCAACCCTAGACCGACTACCGGTAGTGACACCACTACCAGTAGTCAACCCCAGACCGACTACCGGTAGTGACACCCTTCCCGTAGTCAAACCCCAGACCGACTACCGGTAGTGACACCACTACCAGTAGTCAACCCTAGACCGACTACCGGTAGTGACACCACTACCAGTTGACCCTAGACCGACTACCGGTAGTGACACCACTACCAGTAGTCAACCCTAGACCGACTACCGGTAGTGACACCACTACCAGTAGTCGACCCTAGACCGACTACCGGTAGTGACACCACTATCAGTAGTCAACCCTAGACCGACTACCGGTAGTGACACCACTACCAGTAGTCAACCCTAGACCGACTACCGGTAGTGACACCACTACCAGTAGTCAACCCTAGACCGACTACCGGTAGTGACACCACTACCAGTAGTCAACCCTAGACCGACTACCGGTAGTGACACCGCTACCAGTAGTCGACCCTAGACCGACTACCGGTAGTGACACCACTACCAGTAGTCAACCCTAGACCGACTACCGGTAGTGACACCACTACCAGTTGACCCTAGACCGACTACCGGTAGTGACACCACTATCAGTAGTCAACCCTAGACCGACTACCGGTAGTGACACCACTACCAGTTGACCCTAGACCGACTACCGGTAGTGACACCACTATCAGTAGTCAACCCTAGACCGACTACCGGTAGTGACACCACTACCAGTTGACCCTAGACCGACTACCGGTAGTGACACCACTTCCCGTAGTCAAACCCCAGACCGACTACCGGTAGTGACACCACTACCCGTTGACCCTAGACCGACTACCGGTAGTGACACCACTTCCCGTAGTCAAACCCCAGACCGACTACCGGTAGTGACACCACTACCCGTAGTCAAACCCCAGACCGACTACCGGTAGTGACACCACTTCCCGTTAAACCCCAGACCGACTACCGGTAGTGACACCACTTCCCGTTAAACCCCAGACCGACTACCGGTAGTGACACCACTTCCCGTTAAACCCCAGACCGACTACCGGTAGTGACACCACTTCCCGTTAAACCCCAGACCGACTACCGGTAGTGACACCACTTCCCGTTAAACCCCAGACCGACTACCGGTAGTGACACCACTTCCCGTTAAACCCCAGACCGACTACCGGTAGTGACACCACTGCCCGTTGACCCTAGACCGACTACCGGTAGTGACACCACTTCCCGTAGTCAAACCCCAGACCGACTACCGGTAGTGAACCCCTCCGCGACCCAACCCAACCGGGTGAAAATACCAGTAGTGACCCGGGCCGGGGCTACCGGTAGTGACACCAAATACCAGTTGACCCGGGCCGGGGCTACCGGTAGTGACACCAAAGGGGCAAACCCTAGGGCCACACCGGGTGACACCAGAGTGACCCGGGCCGGGGCTACCGGTAGTGAAAACCACTACCGGGAGTGACCCGGGCCGACTACCGGTAGTGACACCACGCCTGACCCTAGGACACCCGGAGGGGACACCGATAGTGAAAACCCGGGCCGACTACCGGTAGTGACACCACTACCGGGAGTAAAACCCGGGCCGACTACCGGTAGTGACACCGCTGTCCGGGAGTAAAACCCGGGCCGACTACCGGTAGTGACACCACTACCGGGAGTAAAACCCGGGCCGACTACCGGTAGTGACACCACTACCGGGAGTGACCCGGGCCGGGGTTTCCGGTAGTGACACCACTACCGGGAGTAAAACCCGGGCCGACTAGGTAGTGACACCACTGCCGTAGTGACCCGGGCCGACTACCGGTAGTGACACCCTATCGGGAGTAAACCCGGGCCGACTACCGGTAGTGAAAAACCACTTCCGGGAGTAAACCCGGGCCGACTACCGGTAGTGAAAAACCACTACCGGGAGTGACCCGGGCCGACTACCGGTAGTGACACCACTACCAGTAGGTTTCCCCCAGCCCACCTTGTCCCCCCGGGGGGGGGTATTTTAATAACCGCACCGGTATAAAAATAAAAGATAACCCTTTAAATCCTTCATAATATCAAACCCCAGCCACTTAAAAACCGGTTGAAAACTTTTTATTTTGAACCCTAAAAAACACCTTTTACACCGGTAAAAGTTACCCAGACCGCTCCGGTTGGGGACACCCTTTTGGGAGTCAACCCCAAAACCCACAAAAAGGAAAACTTTTCCATTTGAAAACCCCAAAACCGCCCGGTAGTAACCAAAAACCATTTTTTTGTGAGCTGGAGTAAACCCCTACCCTTTTGTTACCCCCGCCAAATTTTTGGGGAGTGACACCACTCCAGTTGACCCTAGACCGACTACCGGTAGTGACACCACTCCAGTTGACCCTAGACCGACTACCGGTAGTGACACCACTGCCAGTTGACCCTAGACCGACTACCGGTAGTGACACCACTGCCAGTTGACCCTAGACCGACTACCGGTAGTGACACCACTGCCAGTTGACCCTAGACCGACTACCGGTAGTGACACCACTGCCAGTTGACCCTAGACCGACTACCGGTAGTGACACCACTGCCAGTTGACCCTAGACCGACTACCGGTAGTGACACCACTGCCAGTTGACCCTAGACCGACTACCGGTAGTGACACCACTGCCAGTAGTCGACCCTAGACCGACTACCGGTAGTGACACCACTGCCAGTTGACCCTAGACCGACTACCGGTAGTGACACCCGACCCGAACGGTGACTACCAGTAGTGACACGGACGGTGACTACCGGTAGTGACACGGACGGTGACTACCAGTAGTGACACGGACGGTGACTACCAGTAAAATGACACCGGGGACGGTGACTACCGGTAGTGACACGGACGGTGACTACCGGTAGTGACACGGACGCTGACTACCGGTAGTGACACGGACGCTGACTACCGGTAGTGACACGGACGGTGACTACCGGTAGTGACACGGACGGTGACTACCGGTAGTGACACGGACGCTGACTACCGGTAGTGACACGGACGGTGACTACCGGTAGTGACACGGACGCTGACTACCGGTAGTGACACGGACGCTGACTACCGGTAGTGACACGGACGGTGACTACCGGTAGTGACACGGACGGTGACTACCGGTAGTGACACGGACGCTGACTACCGGTAGTGACACGGACGGTGACTACCGGTAGTGACACGGACGCTGATTACTGGTAGTGACACGGACGGTGACTACCGGTAGTGACACGGACGCTGACTATTGGTAGTGACACGGACGGTGACTACTGATAGTGACACGGACGCTGACTACTGATAGTGACACGGACGCTGACTACTGGTAGTGAAACGGACGCTGACTACCGGTAGTGAAACGGACGCTGACTACCGGTAGTGAAACGGACGCTGACTACCGGTAGTAACACGGACGCTGACTACTGGTAGTGACACGGACGGTGACGTGATAAATATGGCGGTTCCTACGTCCCATCATTGTCCCACGGGTGTTGGTATTTCGGAATATCTGCAGCAGTGTATAACATTATAAAAGATAATCTTTCTTAAATGCCTTCGTATATATCATAAACTAGCCACAATTAACTTAACTTTGGTTGCAATAATTTTCTTTATATTTAGAACGCAATGAAATAAAACACCATTAATCACACTCGGTAGAAAGTTATCCCAGACAGCGTCAGGTTGGTACAGCTTCTTGTTGTCAGTCGAACAAAACCTTTCACAAAACGGCAAAACTTATCTTTTCATTTGAAATCTCTAAGCCGCCCGTCGTAGTATATCTGCTTTAAATACCTGATTTTGTTTGTGAGCTGGAGTAAAGCCGCCTGAGCATTTTAGTTACGTGCGCAACTTAGTTATTGCTTCTGCCAAATTCAATACTGTTGAAGACACACGCGAGTAAAGTGTGCGGAATTGTTTTCATAAATCGACATAAAAGAATGAAGTCCACAAATACATGAACACTTTAAGTGTCAGTCGTAAGCTATCGCCATAATCTCATATGCAAAGGAAATCGTTGTATTAAAGAAATGTAATCAGATTAAAGGTTAGAAGGCAAGTTTGTTAATAGAAACACGCCTTGAATCGCAGCTGTTGAACGGACACTTCATGTCCTGGTCTGTGGTTTGCGGTAGCTCTCTGATACGTGTCATTCCGATTGACATTTTGCTTACATAATGTGCTTCCGATCGTCTATGTCGTTATCTGTGCCCGCCCGTAGAGAGAACTAGTGGGCTCGAGGCGCAGCTGACATTCTTTCACCTGCTATGTGTGAACCGTGACTGAATGAACTTCACAAAGACCTCCAACAGCGCGTGCAGGCAAATATAACGGATAATTCACAAGTATTAATGGTATTTTACTTTAATCATCTCGCCTTCGAACATTGTTGAAAATGTGCCAAAAATGTCAAACGCAGGCTCTGCTAAATATACATATATATATATACTGTATATATATATAACCTAACACGTAAATAAACGCATACCGGGCCGCTTATGTTGAGTGGAGCTTGTATGCGTAGACACAGCAGCTCACGCCGGTGGCCTAGTTCCCAGCGCTGTCTCTCTAGTTCCCAGCGCTGTCTCTACACGCCGCCAGGTTGTTCCACGAGTGTTCAATATTACGTAATTTCGAACAGTAATCTAAACAAATCCGGCTAATTGGGCCAACATTGACATAATTAGATCGCTACGAAAGGTGATAAAAACTACAATAATAATAATCTACTTTTTCCATACGGCTTTTGAAGCTGAAATAACAGGGCCGAATCGACTGAGTGAAGAATTCACGACGTCAGTCGTCAAACTTCAATTTTGCTGAATAGAATAACGGAAGAACGCATTTTGACAATGTGTCGGTAAACATGGCCCGGACGTGGAATAGGTCTAGGTAAGGAGAATAGGACGGACGGACGGACGGACGGACGGACGGACGGACGGACGGACGGACGGACGGACGGACGGACGGACGGACGGACGGACGGACGGACGGACGGACGGACGGACGGACGGACGGACGGACGGACCGGACGAGACAGGACGGACGACGACGACGACGAGACAGACGGACGGACGACGACGACGACGACGGACGACGGACGGACAGACGACGGACGCGACAGACGGACGGACGGACGAACGGACGGACGGACGGACGGACGGACGGACGGACGGACGGACGGACGGACGGACGGACGGACGGACGGACGGACGGACGGACGGACGGACGGACGGACGGACGGACGGACGGACGGACGGAAGGACGGACGGACGGACGGACGGACGGACGGACGGACGGACGGACGGACGGACGGACGGACGGACGGACGGACGGACGGACGGACGGACGGACGGACGGACGGACGGACGGACGGACGGACGGACGGACGGACGGACGGACGGAAGGACGGACGGGTGAATATGATATGAATGGAATCATAAAGTGATTAGGCCTGCGTGTGTTGGGTTGTATTACTGCACATGCAATGTATAGGCGTAGATCTATTTAGATAAAATGGGAAAATATTTCTTAGACAGACACCCAACCGGAGATTATCAGTTTAAAAAGACTACATCAAGCGGATACACATTAATGTCACAAATACTCCAATACAGTATTGATTTGACGGAAGTGTAGGCGGTTCGGAATCTAAATCTGGGTCAGTCGGAAATATTCACTCTTGTGTCCGTCCGTTACTCTGTGACACGCCTGTTTGGATTCCACTGGCACTTGCTAGTTACCGTGACACAATGACGTGTTGGTTATGGTGACGAGTGCGCTTTCGTTAGGCGGTGGGTTGTCATATAGCCTACGCACGCACGTAGGCACGCACGCACGCACGCACACATATACACCACCACCACCACCACCACCACCACCGCCACCACCACCACCATCACCACCACCACCACCATCACCATCACCATCACCATCACCATCACCATCACCATCACCACCACCACCACCACCACCACCACCACCACAACCACCACCACTACCACCACCACCACCACCACCACCACCACCACCACCACCATCACCATCACCACCACCACCACCATCACCATCACCATCACCATCACCATCACCACCACCACCACCACCACCACCACCACCACAACCACCACCACACCACCACCACCACCACCACCACCACCACCACCACCACCACCACCATCACCACCACCACCACCATCACCATCACCATCACCATCACCATCACCATCACCATCACCATCACCATCACCATCACCATCACCACCACCACCACCACCACCACAACCACCACCACTACCACCACCACCACCACCACCACCACCACCACCACCACCACCACCACCACCACCACCACCACCACCACCACCACCACCATCACCATCACCATCACCATCACATCACCATCACCACCACCACCACCACCACCACCACCACCACCACAACCACCACCACTACCACCACCACCACCACCACCACCACCACCACCACCACCATCACCATCACCATCACCACCACCACCACCACCACCATCACCATCACCATCACCATCACCATCACCATCACCATCACCACCACCACCACCACCACCACCACCACCACCACAACCACCACCACACCACCACCACCACCACCACCACCACCACCACCACTACCACCATCATTACGCGCTGCCTTTTGATGCATCAATCAACTTCCTGTTGCGTGGTGATCTAAAAATATTGTGTTGCGATGTATAAATATTGTGGATACGTAAATGTGCCTTAATTAGACATAATCTCGCAGTAGATCTGCTGTCTGCGCCGGTCTGGGTTCCGTGCACCATCAATGCAGTTCCACTAACGTATACACACCAACCAGTTGGTGTGGGGGAGGGGGCAGTGAAATGGACAGACCGTGGGGTGGGGGGGGCAGTCGCACGGACACCGGGGGTGGAGCAGTAACGGACTCGGCGCAATCACTTCAAATAATTGCAGTTCTTAATTACATACAATTATTCTCAAATTATTTCTTTCACTGTTTTGATAACAACGCAATATTTTACCTGCAGCCTGTGTGAAACGGTTGTTTTAAGTGACACAGACGCTGTAGAGACTTTATAAACACCACCTCTAACAGTTGGAGTTCTGTTTCGGTTTACATTTCGGAGACCAGTGTAGCGTGTACATTACATTCCGACCGCCGTCTACACCAGTCGCGTGGTCTACTCACACCTCAACCTCTGGCGGCCGCCAAAGTCAACACAGACAGACCTGCCTGCCTTGTCCCCGGGTCTCTCCCATTGTATGCGAATTCCGCACCAAAATACATCTTGATGAAATAACCGTGAAATTGTCACCGACGAATGTGTATATGGGAGCGGATCAGTGCGACGTGGGGGGATTAAGGGCATTGACGGAGAAGGCACAGGGAGGCAGGGAAACAGGCGGAGGAGGAATTGCTACGGGAAATATAGGGAAGGACGGAGCGGGAAAGTGAGAAGGAAGGATGACAGGTGGCGATAGAGAACCGGGGAGGGAGAAGGTACGAAAAGAAACTAAAAGACGGGTTTACAAGGCGGGGTTGAAATAACGGATGGCCACTTGCAAATACAAACTTGTGCAAATGTTCACGAACACTTCCCCCGCCCACCAAGGCTGCGAGTGCCAGACGTCGAGACCCTCAAACCCAGCCGTCGGTCCGACAGCTCGCCCACACACGCTTGCCTCTGTCCCCGACTTCGAGTGGACGTCCAGCTTAGAGTCGTTAAGCTGTTGACAGGAACACGTCCCGGCGATAATGAGCCACTCGAGAGAGCGCGTTGAAAGGTGGCGACAGCAAAGGAACACCCCGTCACTTGTCGCAAGAGGCGCACTAATTGATGCGAGCGCCTGTGACGGTCGGCGCACGTCATCGCCGTCAACACAGCCCGGCTGGTCCCCGTCCCCCGTCCCCCGTCCCTGCGCGCGCACGGACACTGGCTGTCAGTCGGTGATGCGTAGTTGCCCGCAGCGCGCCTCCCGCAGTGTAGAGCTCTCAGTGCCACAGTCAATGTATCGTTCACGAGAGCCGCGCACACTACACTACACTACACTACTCTACTCGGTGTTAGACTCTACGTGTTATAGCCGGACACGTGTCGTTGCAGTGTCGACGCAGGCAGTGTGATATCGGCTACGACAGTGGTGACAACGTGGTGACAATGGCAGCGGCCGCGCTGACTCTACTAGCGGTCTTCGGCGTGTTGTCCGGGGCCGAGTCACAGGCGACCTTCCCCATCCGTTCCATCGCCATCCAGCTCGGCCAGCCGGCGACGATAGCGACGGGCGAAGACGGCAGCAGTAGGGGCGACGTGTCGAACCACGTCGCCGCTGTCGGCTACACACGGGCCGAGGGCAGCGACCGGCTACAGGCGCCGTTCATGCCGACGAAGAAGGACCTGCGCAAGAAGCACCTGCTGAAGCGACTGGGGGCCGACTTCAGTCGCCACTGGATGTCGCTGGAGAAGCCGTACGACAACGCGGGCAAGACGGCGACCGTCGTCGAACGTTACTCCGACATCCACCTGGCATCAGACGTGTCAAAGCTCAACTTCACGTACGTCGATGACGACGGAGCGGTGGTTGCCATGACACCGCACGTACAACAGGTCGTCGAGCAGTGGCTCGTACAGAGAGCGATATGTCGTGTACGATTCGTATGGCGCGACATGGGTGTCCTCTTCTGGCCTCGCTGGGTGCGACACGGCGAGTGTTCAGGTGAGACGTCGTGTTCGTGGCCTCCCGGCATGCACTGCGTAACTGTCGAACGGCACTCCATCCGGTTGCTGCGATGGCAATGTCGGCGACGTCCGCGGCGCGGCCGGAAGCGGAAAAGACGTAATCGACGCCGGCGCAACCGCAAACGCAACCATAAGCGGGGCCGGAAACACAACAAGTTGGCGGGCGGTAAACTACTGACGAGCAACAAGAACAGATTCTGGTCGAAAAAGAACAATTTAATGTGTAGATGGTTGAAGGTACCGTATCACCTGACATCGAAATGTTCTTGCTCTTGTTGAACACATGTGACCACCCACGTGGTTGTGACGTCACTTTCCAGAGAGCTGTGTTACTAGTTCACTCCACAGACAGGGTAAACACTGTCATGTCATGTGACCATCATGTAGCGCACGTGTTTGCGTGTGAACGCACGTGTGTGCGTGTGAACGCACGTGTGTGCGTGTGAACGCCCGAGTGTGCGTGTGAACGCAAGCGTGTGCGTGTGAACGCACGTGTGTGCGTGTGAACGCACGCGGTGGCGTTGGCAGGATGCACGAGAGCGGTGGACACGTGGTGACAGTGACAGTGACAGTGACGATTGTCCTGGCTGGCAAGTATTGTAACAACTGGTTTTCTATGATACTAATTTATAGAACACAGATCGTATTTACTAATTGCAATATAGACACCGTCGTATTGGTGACATTCCGTCCGTGTGACAGCGAACTAGACGTGCTTGTTCCTTCTCATTTGTCACTTGTCAAGTCCGTAGATGTCGTCTCTCTGTCACCTGCCAAAAAGAAGGGATGACAACATCTTAATAACATCTTGGCCGTTTTATTGTAGATATTATATTCAATATTTCGACTGTAGTTTGCTTGTGGAGATCTGGCATTCCTCTTGACGCGTCAATCTCGTCCAGTATGTTCACTGAGTGTGTAGTCATAGGCATAATAGACCCCTGTTGGTCAACAAGCATCCGATCGTGTATGATGACACCCTGGAGTATTACAATAACCTAGTGACAGGAAACATGTGTGTCTGTCAGATAGGCTATTGTACTACGTAGTTTCTGGACTTGTGACATCTGGATTCGTTTTGAGGTAGTTTACGATTCCTTTCTGAGCTGAGGATACATCTTAGACAGACGCGCTCAGGCCCATGTAACCAAAACTGAATCACATCAGTGTCAACAAAGTTTCTTTAACACATACTGGAATGTTGCGTGTGTTATACCTGCTAACTTTTGAAATACGGGCCATTCCAGGAATCGAGATTTCACATTAGCCTAAGTAGTCTGATACTATTTATTTATTGTGAGTCGAACTTCTCCGTCCCGTTGGGTTGGTCCAGACAGAGAGTCGAACTTCTCCGTCCCGTTGGGTTGGTCCAGACAGAGAGTCGAACTTCTCCGTCCCGTTGGGTTGGTCCAGACAGAGAGTCGAACTTCTCCGTCCCGTTGGGTTGGTCCAGACAGAGAGTGGAACTTCTCCGTCCCGTTGGGTTGGTCCAGACAGAGAGTGGAACTTCTCCGTCCCGTTGGGTTGGTCCAGACAGAGAGTCGAACTTCTCCGTCCCGTTGGGTTGGTCCAGACAGAGAGTCGAACTTCTCCGTCCCGTTGGGTTGGTCCAGACAGAGAGTGGAACTTCTCCGTCCCGTTGGGTTGGTCCAGACAGAGAGTCGAACTTCTCCGTCCCGTTGGGTTGGTCCAGACAGAGAGTCGAACTTCTCCGTCCCGTTGGGTTGGTCCAGACAGAGAGTCGAACTTCTCCGTCCCGTTGGGTTGGTCCAGACAGAGAGTCGGAACTTCTCCGTCCCGTTGGGTTGGTCCAGACAGAGAGTCGAACTTCTCCGTCCCGTTGGGTTGGTCCAGACAGAGAGTCGAACTTCTCCGTCCCGTTGGGTTGGTCCAGACAGAGAGTGGAACTTCTCCGTCCCGTTGGGTTGGTCCAGACAGAGAGTCGAACTTCTCCGTCCCGTTGGGTTGGTCCAGACAGAGAGTGGAACTTCTCCGTCCCGTTGGGTTGGTCCAGACAGAGAGTGGAACTTCTCCGTCCCGTTGGGTTGGTCCAGACAGAGAGTGGAACTTCTCCGTCCCGTTGGGTTGGTCCAGACAGAGAGTGGAACTTCTCCGTCCCGTTGGGTTGGTCCAGACAGAGAGTCGAACTTCTCCGTCCCGTTGGGTTGGTCCAGACAGAGAGTCGAACTTCTCCGTCCCGTTGGGTTGGTCCAGACAGAGAGTCGAACTTCTCCGTCCCGTTGGGTTGGTCCAGACAGAGAGTCGAACTTCTCCGTCCCGTTGGGTTGGTCCAGACAGAGAGTCGAACTTCTCCGTCCCGTTGGGTTGGTCCAGACAGAGAGTGGAACTTCTCCGTCCCGTTGGGTTGGTCCAGACAGAGAGTCGAACTTCTCCGTCCCGTTGGGTTGGTCCAGACAGAGAGTGGAACTTCTCCGTCCCGTTGGGTTGGTCCAGACAGAGAGTCGAACTTCTCCGTCCCGTTGGGTTGGTCCAGACAGAGAGTGGAACTTCTCCGTCCCGTTGGGTTGGTCCAGACAGAGAGTCGAACTTCTCCGTCCCGTTGGGTTGGTCCAGACAGAGAGTGGAGGTTCTGGCGGAGATCTGAAGCGAACATCATGAAGACTTATTTCTTTTCCGAGAGACCAAGAGATCAATATAAATTCGGAAAAATCGAGATGTGTTGTAATATAGACGTGATGTTGTACAACAGGATTATACGAAGCAAATATCGGATTATTTGCATTTAATGACGGGCTGCACTAGGCCTACCTCCTGTAGTCTGGTTGTTTTGACGGTGGTTTAGCGCTTATTCTCTAGAATAAATTATTTCCTCTACGGAATGCACAACGACTGTCACAGATTTATTGAGACTCAACAAATTATAGTTTCGTAGAAGTAAAATACTCAAATGTTTCGATTTCTTCAAAATAATAGCCATTATTGTAAAAGGTAATCCGTGAATCCCCAAATGTTAACTTTGAAAGATGAAGATTTTGTATCGTCTTTTAATATAGTTAATTATTCTCTGTAACGGTTATTTTTAATGAAATTGCCCATTGGAAGTTATCGGCAAATAATCGAAAATCTTGATGCTTGACTACATAAATATTACCTTTAGCTAACCGTGGCGTTACATTTATTACGACAAACAACCGTTCAAAGAAACACTGACAACTGTTGTTCATTCCTTTTAACGTTGTTATTCGGATGGTATATTTCAATTAAACACTATTAATTTATATGTTTTAGTAATAATATATTTAATTATGTTACGTTATTTGAAGTTTACAATAAAATACGTGTATCTGATGATTTGTTAATTTGTTATATGTTTGATATTATAAAAAAGGTAAATTCTTATATAGCGCAGTATCCAATCCTCAGGATTACTCAAAGCGCTTTACATTTTATTTCCCTGACAGACCTGTTCACTCAGACACCATCTCAACTTCTCTGAAAAGCATCCAGCCATATGCTGCAATTACTGAACGAAGGCTGCTCGTACCTGTATCCACACACTGTCTATAGCCAGGTACTCATTTATACTGGAGCAATGTAGAGTAAAAATTGCCCAATGTTTTAACACAACAGCACAGGATTTGAAGCCGGGTCCTCTTAGTCGAGAGTCCGAAGCTCTACCCCTGAGCCACTGCGCTAAACATTTACACAAATATTATTATAAAATTTAATTTTATTATGTAATTAAAAACGAGATGGTGATTTTTATTATGATATTACTACGTTGAATAGCTAGATAGTAATTACGGGTACATATGAGTGTGTGTGTGTGTGTGTGTGTGTGTGGTGTGCGTGTGCGTGTGCGTGTGCGTCGTGCGGTGCGCGTGCGTGTGCGGTGCGTGTGCGGTGCGTGTGCGTGTGCGTGTGCGTGTGCGTGTGCGTGTGCGTGTGCGTGTGCGTGTGCGTGTGCGTGTGCGTGTGCGTGTGCGGTGCGCGTGCGCGTGCGCGTGCGCGTGCGTGTGCCTGTGTATGGTCGGGCGTGTATTTGGTCAGTCGTGTGTGTATGGACAGTCTGTGAATGTGGGCAGCCCGTGTATGTTCGAGCAGTCCATCGTCCCTGGGGAATGGTGGCGCAGTGCGGCCCCTGGCGGTCGAGTTACGAGCTTCTGACAGTTCAGCGAATGTCATAAATTGTGCGTACGTAATACTACGCAGAACCCGGGAATAATTCAACTACTTCCAAGAAAGATATATTTTATGGCTCTTGAATGCCGCTGTGTAGATGGCGGACGTGTACAACACCACGGTATGTAAGTTAATAAATGAACTAAGTACTGTGACGTCAAACGCATTTTCTGTCAAGTATGTGTGTTAGATACGATCACAATATGTGACTTACATATGTGAGTAGTAACAAAACCCTTTTACCGTATACTAAAATAACATAAACATAATATGGCGGGTGTTTGGCTAAAGGCTGTAACCAACCCAGCCTTCCGAAAACTCTTAACACCCGTCACAGTTAATTTGCGTCTGTATCAGCGGCGGTAGATTGTTCGACAGTGCCGGTCCTGCCACCGAGAGAGACCATCGACCATAAAGCTCAGATGTTGCCGCAGTACAGAAATATAAACCTAGACCGACGAATCACAACTACGAACAGGCTTTGTTGGATTGAAAACGTCTAATCGACTATTCAAAAACTAAACACGGAATACCTAGTTCATTATGGTGCCAACAACGCGATCACATTATTATAATATGTCTTGTATTCGACATATGCAGTAAGGGTTGAGTCTTTATGACTATATTAGGCGGAGTTAGTGCGGACGTTTCTGGTCGATTTTAGTGTAAAGTCATATTTTATTTTACACAACATATATACATTAACACTATTTGCTATACATAAACATAAACAATATTATAAAAAAATTATTATGTAATTAAAAAGGAGATGGTGATTGTTATTTGATAACGACCGCAGTGTGACAATCCTTGGTGACTGTGATCTCTGATGGCCGCAGTGTGACAATCCTTGGTGACTGTGATCTCTGATGAGAGCAGTGTGACAATCCTTGGTGACTGTGATCTCTGATGACCGCAGTGGGACAGTACTTGATGACTGTGATCTCTGATGACCGCAGTGGGACAGTACTTGATGACTGTGATCTCCGATGGCCGCAGTGGGACAGTCCTTGATGACTGTGATCTCTGATGACCGCAGTGGGACAGTACTTGATGACTGTGATCTCTGATGACCGCAGTGGGACAGTACTTGATGACTGTGATCTCCGATGGCCGCAGGGGGACAGCCCTTGCGGTTGCTATCACCGAGTCGCTGCCGTCGGTGTGTGGTGGGTCTCTCAAGTGTGTGGTGGGTCTCTCAACTGTCATCACCGTCCGTAGAATGTCTTTATCTGCCTTATCGGGTTGCCTTCGTTTACTCGCCTGTTGGCCGTTGTATAAACACGCCATCCAACAGGTCAAACGCTTCGAGATTGCCCGCGTAAAGATCACGATGCTCTAGAACTGCGAGGCACGGCGTGACTTTCACCAGGCGTAACTCGAGACCCTAAAGCCTCGGCCAGGGACTCACACAGGTCGTCACGATTTAAGCATTTGAGTAGTTTTTCATTTATTATGGATGAACATGACATTGGTTGCAGGCACACGCGTGTTGCCAGCAGACGGCGTCAGATCATGATTGCACAAATACGACTAGATAACTAGATAACAACGAAACTCTTCGTTTGAGGCCGACGCCGTGACCTTCACCGAGAAACAACGCACAGCCGAGGGTAGTGTGTCAAACAACGTCAACAACGAAACATAACATATTCGACAGGCTGCGCGTGTCATTACGACACAGTGCAGAACGTTGGCTGCGACACAGCAGATGAGTTGTAGGCCTATGGTGGTATGGGGAATATATATATAAAATTAATATATATATATATATATATATATATATATATATATATATATATATAAAGAGAGAGAGAGAGAGAGAGAGGATAGTATAGATATATATATATATATATATATATATATATATATATATATATAAAAGATAGATAATAGATAGATAGATAGATAGATAGATAGATAGATAGATAGATAGATAGATAGATAGATAGATAGATAGATAGATAGATAGATAGATAGAATCGAATCGATCGATCGATCGATAGATCGATCAGATCAGATAGATAAGATAGAAGAGAAGAGAGAGAGAGAGGAGAGAGAGAGAGAGAGAGAGAGAGAGAGAGAGAGAGAGAGAGAGAGAGAGAGAGAGAGAGAGAGAGAGAGAGAGAGAGAGAGAGAGAGAGAGAGAGAGAGAGAGAGAGAGAGAGAGAGAGAGAGAGAGAGAGAGAGAGAGAGAGAGAGAGAGAGAGAGAGAGAGAGAGAGAGAGAGAGAGAGAGAGAGAGAGAGAGAGAGAGAGAGAGAGAGAGAGAGAGAGAGAGAGAGAGAGAGAGAGAGAGAGAGAGAGAGAGAGAGAGAGAGAGAGAGAGAGAGAGAGAGAGAGAGAGAGAGAGAGAGAGAGAGAGAGAGAGAGAGAGAGAGAGAGAGAGAGAGAGAGAGAGAGAGAGAGAGAGAGAGAGAGAGAGAGAGAGAGAGAGTGAGTGAGTGAGTAGGAGAGAGAGAGAGAGAGAGAGTGAGTGAGTGAGTGAGAGAGATTACGTATGTAAATAAACTTCAGCATGCGCGACGACACAAATACTAGTGCTACTGTCATAACACGTATCATTTTAAAATGCGATGATCGAATCACGCACCACACAGACCGGCACACCATACGCGCGCAGATCGTCAGCACAGGCGCGCTGATTGTCAGCATACGCGCGCTGATCGTCAGCGTACTCGCGCAGATCGTCAGCATAGGCGCGCTGATTGTCAGCATACGCGCGCTGATCGTCAGCATAGGCGCGCTGATCGTCAGCTTACGCGCGCTGATCGTCAGCTTACACGCGCTGATCGTCAGCATACGCGTACTGATCATCAGCATACGCACGCTGATCGTCAGCATACGCGCGCTGATCGTCAGCATGTCTGGTGGCAGCCCATAAGGCGCAGATGGCTTGCGTTGCTGGCGCCCGTGTATCGGCAGTGTGTCAGAGCTTATAAATACGACAAACGCCCAATTAGCCACGACTTGTGTTTCCGTGAGTGTCTGTGTGGGAGACATTGCGTGCGTCATGGCGG
>JAODUO010000345.1:20000-142500 GCA_025642075.2 Ridgeia piscesae
CATGTCTCAGTCACCAACTGCATCAGATGTACACATGCACATGTATACTTATGCGTCAAGCAGTTTGCAAAGATACTACACTAGGCTTCTGTAAGGCATTTGACTAGAATCACTTCCATTGAGGTACAACACTAAGTCCCGTACACGTCATCCTCGTCACAGACGATCTACAAACAGCGTGTGATTCGTGCTAATACATCGATGGTACAATCGTCATCTGCACAGGGTGCGACATCCACGCGCTAAATCTTGGCGCATAGTTTAACAACGCAAAACAACATGAAAAATACATAATAGAAGACCATCTAAGCGGAACCAAATAGCGGTGGTCCGACCTATCCTGGAATAGGTTTTAGTATTTAAAGACCATCTAAGAGGAACCAAATAGCGTTGGTCCGACCTACGCTGTAATAGGTTTTGGTATTTAAAGACCATCTAAGAGGAACCAAATAGCGGTGGTCCGACCTACGCTGTAATAGGTTTTAGTATTTAAAGACCATCTAATAGGAACCAAATAGCGGTGGTCCGACCTACGCTGTAATAGGTTTTAGTATTTAAAGACCATCTAAGAGGAACCAAATAGCGGTGGTCCGACCTACGCTGGAATAGGTTTTGGTATTTAAAGACCATCTAAGAGGAACCAAATAGCGGTGGTCCGACCTACGCTGGAATACGTTTTAGTATTTAAAGACCATCTAAGAGGAACCAAATAACGGTGGTCCGTCATACGCTGGAATAGGTTTTAGTATTTAATGACGATCTAAGAGGAACCAAATAACGGTGGTCCGACCTACGCTGGAATAGGTTTTAGTATTTAATGACGATCTAAGAGGAACCAAATAGCGGTGGTCCGACCTACGCTGGAATAGGTTTTAGTATTTAATGACGATCTAAGAGGAACCAAATAGCGGTGGTCCGACCTACGCTGGAATAGGTTTTAGTATTTAATGACGATCTAAGAGGAACCAAATAGCGGTGGTCCGACCTACGCTGGAATAGGTTTTAGTATTTAAGACGATCTAAGAGGAACCAAATAGCGGTGGTCCGACCTACGCTGGAAAAGGTATTAGTATTTAAAGACCATCTAAGAGGAACCAAATAGCGGTGGTCCGACCTACGCTGGAATAGGTTTTAGTATTTAAAGACCATCTAAGAGGAACCAAATAGCGGTGGTCCGACCTACGCTGGAATAGGTTTTAGTATTTAAAGACCGTCTAAGAGGAACCAAATAACGGTGGTCCGTCATACGCTGGAATAGGTTTTAGTATTTTATGACGATCTAAGAGGAACCAAATAGCGGTGGTCCGACCTACGCTGGAATAGGTTTTAGTATTTAATGACGATCTAAGAGGAACCAAATAGCGGTGGTCCGACCTACGCTGGAATAGGTTTTAGTATTTAATGACGATCTAAGAGGAACCAAATAGCGGTGGTCCGACCTACGCTGGAAAAGGTATTAGTATTTAAAGACCATCTAAGAGGAACCAAATAGCGGTGGTCCGACCTACGCTGGAATAGGTTTTAGTATTTAAAGACCATCTAAGAGGAACCAAATAGCGTTGGTCCGACCTACGCTGGAATAGGTTTTAGTATTTAAAGACCATCTAATAGGAACCAAATAGCGTTGGTCCGACCTACGCTGTAATAGGTTTTGGTATTTAAAGACCATCTAAGAGGAACCAAATAGCGGTGGTCCGACCTATCCTGGAATAGGTTTTAGTATTTAAAGACCATCTAAGAGGAACCAAATAGCGTTGGTCCGACCTACGCTGGAATAGGTTTTAGTATTTAAAGACCATCTAATAGGAACCAAATAGCGTTGGTCCGACCTACGCTGTAATAGGTTTTGATATTTAAAGACCATCTAAGAGGAACCAAATAGCGGTGGTCCGACCTACGCTGTAATAGGTTTTAGTATTTAAGGACCATCTTTAAAAGGAACCAAATAGCGGTGGTCCGACCTACGCTGTAATAGGTTTTAGTATTTAAAGACCATCTAAGAGGAACCAAATAGCGGTGGTCCGACCTACGCTGGAATAGGTTTTGGTATTTAAAGACCATCTAAGAGGAACCAAATAGCGGTGGTCCGACCTACGCCGGAATAGGTTTTAGTATTTAAAGACCATCTAAGAGGAACCAAATAGCGTTGGTCCGACATACGCTGGAATACGGGTTTTTCTATTTAAAGACCATCTAAGAGGAACCAAATAACGGTGGTCCGTCATACGCTGGAATAGGTTTTAGTATTTAATGACGATCTAAGAGGAACCAAATAACGGTGGTCCGACCTACGCTGGAATAGGTTTTAGTATTTAATGACGATCTAAGAGGAACCAAATAGCGGTGGTCCGACCTACGCTGGAATAGGTTTTAGTATTTAATGACGATCTAAGAGGAACCAAATAGCGGTGGTCCGACCTACGCTGGAATAGGTTTTAGTATTTAATGACGATCTAAGAGGAACCAAATAGCGGTGGTCCGACCTACGCTGGAATAGGTTTTAGTATTTAATGACGATCTAAGAAGGGAAACCCAAATAGCGGTGGTCCGACCTACGCTGGAAAAGGTATTAGTATTTAATGACGATCTAAGAGGAACCAAATAGCGGTGGTCCGACCTACGCTGGAAAAGGTATTAGTATTTAAAGACCATCTAAGAGGAACCAAATAGCGGTGGTCCGACCTACGCCGGAATAGGTTTTAGTATTTAAAGACCATCTAAGAGGAACCAAATAGCGTTGGTCCGACATACGCTGGAATACGTTTTACTATTTAAAGACCATCTAAGAGGAACCAAATAACGGTGGTCCGTCATACGCTGGAATAGGTTTTAGTATTTAATGACGATCTAAGAGGAACCAAATAACGGTGGTCCGACCTACGCTGGAATAGGTTTTAGTATTTAATGACGATCTAAGAGGAACCAAATAGCGGTGGTCCGACCTACGCTGGAATAGGTTTTAGTATTTAATGACGATCTAAGAGGAACCAAATAGCGGTGGTCCGACCTACGCTGGAATAGGTTTTAGTATTTAATGACGATCTAAGAGGAACCAAATAGCGGTGGTCCGACCTACGCTGGAATAGGTTTTAGTATTTAATGACGATCTAAGAGGAACCAAATAGCGGTGGTCCGACCTACGCTGGAAAAGGTATTAGTATTTAATGACGATCTAAGAGGAACCAAATAGCGGTGGTCCGACCTACGCTGGAAAAGGTATTAGTATTTAAAGACCATCTAAGAGGAACCAAATAGCGGTGGTCCGACCTACGCTGTAATAGGTTTTAGTATTTAAAGACCATCTAAGAGGAACCAAATAGCGGTGGTCCGACCTACGCTGGAATAGGTTTTGGTATTTAAAGACCATCTAAGAGGAACCAAATAGCGGTGGTCCGACCTACGCCGGAATAGGTTTTAGTATTTAAAGACCATCTAAGAGGAACCAAATAGCGGTGGTCCGACCTACGCTGGAATAGGTTTTAGTATTTAAAGACCATCTAAGAGGAACCAAATAGCGGTGGTCCGACCTACGCTGGAATAGGTGTTAGTATTTAAAGACCGTCTAAGAGGAACCAAATAACGGTGGTCCGTCATACGCTGGAATAGGTTTTAGTATTTAATGACGATCTAAGAGGAACCAAATAGCGGTGGTCCGACCTACGCTGGAATAGGTTTTAGTATTTAATGACGATCTAAGAGGAACCAAATAGCGGTGGTCCGACCTACGCTGGAATAGGTTTTAGTATTTAATGACGATCTAAGAGGAACCAAATAGCGGTGGTCCGACCTACGCTGGAAAAGGTATTAGTATTTAAAGACCATCTAAGAGGAACCAAATAGCGGTGGTCCGACCTACGCTGGAATAGGTTTTAGTATTTAAAGACCATCTAAGAGGAACCAAATAGCGTTGGTCCGACCTACGCTGGAATAGGTTTTAGTATTTAAAGACCATCTAAGGGGAACACAATAGCGGTGGTCCGACCTATGCTGGAATAGGTTTTAGTATTTAATGACGATCTAAGAGGAACCAAATAACGGTGGTCCGACCTACGCTGGAAAAGGTTTTAGTATTCAATGACGATCTAAGAGGAACCAAATAGCGGTGGTCCGACCTACGCTGGAATAGGTTTTTGTATTTAATGACGATCTAAGAGGAACCAAATAGCGGTGGTCCGACCTACGCTGGAATAGGTTTTAGTATTTAATGACGATCTAAGAGAAACCAAATAGCGGTGGTCCGACCTACGCTGGAATAGGTTTTAGTATTTAATAACGATCTAAGAGGAACCAAATAGCGGTGGTCCGACCTACGCTGGAAAAGGTATTAGTATTTAAAGACCATCTAAGAGGAATCAAATAGCGGTGGTCCGTCCTACGCTGGAATAGGTTTTAGTATTTAATGACGATCTAAGAGGAACCAAATAGCGGTGGTCCGACCTACGCTGGAATAGGTTTTATTATTTAATGACGATCTAAGAGAAACCAAATAGCGGTGGTCCGACCTACGCTGGAATAGGTTTTAGTATTTAATGACGATCTAAGAGTAACCAAATAGCGGTGGTCCGACCTACGCTGGAAAAGGTATTAGTATTTAAAGACCATCTAAGAGGAACCAAATAGCGGTGGTCCGACCTACGCTGGAATAGGTTTTAGTATTTAAAGACCATCTAAGAGGAACCAAATAGCGTTGGTCCGACCTACGCTGGAATAGGTTTTAGTATTTAAAGACCATCTAAGAGGAACCAAATAGCGGTGGTCCGATCTACGCTGGAATAGGTTTTAGTATTTAATGACGATCTAAGAGGAACCAAATAACGGTGGTCCGACCTACGCTGGAAAAGGTTTTAGTATTCAATGACGATCTAAGAGGAACCAAATAGCGGTGGTCCGACCTACGCTGGAATAGGTTTTAGTATTTAATGACGATCTAAGAGGAACCAAATGGCGGTGGTCCGACCTACGCTGGAATAGGTTTTAGTATTTAATGACGATCTAAGAGAAACCAAATAGCGGTGGTCCGACCTACGCTGGAATAGGTTTTAGTATTTAATAACGATCTAAGAGGAACCAAATAGCGGTGGTCCGACCTACGCTGGAAAAGGTATTAGTATTTAAAGACCATCTAAGAGGAATCAAATAGCGGTGGTCCGTCCTACGCTGGAATAGGTTTTAGTATTTAATAACGATCTAAGAGGAACCAAATAGCGGTGGTCCGACCTACGCTGGAAAAGGTATTAGTATTTAAAGACCATCTAAGAGGAACCAAATAGCGGTGGTCCGACCTACGCTGGAATAGGTTTTAGTATTTAAAGACCATCTAAGAGGAACCAAATAGCGGTGGTCCGACCTACGCTGGAATAGGTTTTAGTATTTAATGACGATCTAAGAGGAACCAAATAGCGTTGGTCCGACCTACGCTGGAATAGGTTTTAGTATTTAAAGACCATCTAAGAGGAACCAAATAGCGGTGGTCCGTCCTACGCTGGAATAGGTTTTAGTATTTAAAGGCCATCTAAGAGGAACCAAATAGCGTTGGTCCGACCTACGCTGGAATAGGTTTTAGTATTTAAAGACCATCTAAGAGGAACCAAATAGCGGTGGTCCGTCCTACGATGGAATAGGTTTTAGTATTTAAAGACCATCTAAGAGGAACCAAATAGCGGTGGTCCGTCCTACGATGGAATAGGTTTTAGTATTTAAAGACCATCTAAGAGGAACCAAATAGCGGTGGTCCGTCCAACGCTGGAATAGGTTTTAGTATTTAATGACGATCTAAGCGGAACAAAATAGCGTTGGTCCGACCTACGCTGGAATAGGTTTTAGTATTTAAAGACCATCTAAGAGAAACCAAATAGCGGTGGTCCGACCTACGCTGGAATAGGTTTTAGTATTTAATGACGATCTAAGAGGAACCAAATAGCGGTGGTCCGACCTACGCTGGAATAGGTTTTAGTATTTAAAGACGATCTAAGAGGAACCAAATAGCGGTGGTCCGACCTACGCTGGAAAAGGTATTAGTATTTAAAGACCATCTAAGAGGAACCAAATAGCGGTGGTCCGACCTACGCTGGAATAGGTTTTAGTATTTAAAGACCATCTAAGAGGAACCAAATAGCGGTGGTCCGACCTACGCTGGAATAGGTTTTAGTATTTAAAGACCGTCTAAGAGGAACCAAATAACGGTGGTCCGTCATACGCTGGAATAGGTTTTAGTATTTTATGACGATCTAAGAGGAACCAAATAGCGGTGGTCCGACCTACGCTGGAATAGGTTTTAGTATTTAATGACGATCTAAGAGGAACCAAATAGCGGTGGTCCGACCTACGCTGGAATAGGTTTTAGTATTTAATGACGATCTAAGAGGAACCAAATAGCGGTGGTCCGACCTACGCTGGAAAAGGTATTAGTATTTAAAGACCATCTAAGAGGAACCAAATAGCGGTGGTCCGACCTACGCTGGAATAGGTTTTAGTATTTAAAGACCATCTAAGAGGAACCAAATAGCGTTGGTCCGACCTACGCTGGAATAGGTTTTAGTATTTAAAGACCATCTAATAGGAACCAAATAGCGTTGGTCCGACCTACGCTGTAATAGGTTTTGGTATTTAAAGACCATCTAAGAGGAACCAAATAGCGGTGGTCCGACCTATCCTGGAATAGGTTTTAGTATTTAAAGACCATCTAAGAGGAACCAAATAGCGTTGGTCCGACCTACGCTGGAATAGGTTTTAGTATTTAAAGACCATCTAATAGGAACCAAATAGCGTTGGTCCGACCTACGCTGTAATAGGTTTTGATATTTAAAGACCATCTAAGAGGAACCAAATAGCGGTGGTCCGACCTACGCTGTAATAGGTTTTAGTATTTAAGGACCATTTAATAGGAACCAAATAGCGGTGGTCCGACCTACGCTGTAATAGGTTTTAGTATTTAAAGACCATCTAAGAGGAACCAAATAGCGGTGGTCCGACCTACGCTGGAATAGGTTTTGGTATTTAAAGACCATCTAAGAGGAACCAAATAGCGGTGGTCCGACCTACGCCGGAATAGGTTTTAGTATTTAAAGACCATCTAAGAGGAACCAAATAGCGTTGGTCCGACCTACGCTGGAATACGTTTTAGTATTTAAAGACCATCTAAGAGGAACCAAATAACGGTGGTCCGTCATACGCTGGAATAGGTTTTAGTATTTAATGACGATCTAAGAGGAACCAAATAACGGTGGTCCGACCTACGCTGGAATAGGTTTTAGTATTTAATGACGATCTAAGAGGAACCAAATAGCGGTGGTCCGACCTACGCTGGAATAGGTTTTAGTATTTAATGTCGATCTAAGAGGAACCAAATAGCGGTGGTCCGACCTACGCTGGAATAGGTTTTAGTATTTAATGACGATCTAAGAGGAACCAAATAGCGGTGGTCCGACCTACGCTGGAATAGGTTTTAGTATTTAATGACGATCTAAGAAGAACCAAATAGCGGTGGTCCGACCTACGCTGGAAAAGGTATTAGTATTTAATGACGATCTAAGAGGAACCAAATAGCGGTGGTCCGACCTACGCTGGAAAAGGTATTAGTATTTAAAGACCATCTAAGAGGAACCAAATAGCGGTGGTCCGACCTACGCCGGAATAGGTTTTAGTATTTAAAGACCATCTAAGAGGAACCAAATAGCGGTGGTCCGACCTACGCTGGAATAGGTTTTAGTATTTAAAGACCATCTAAGAGGAACCAAATAGCGGTGGTCCGACCTACGCTGGAATAGGTGTTAGTATTTAAAGACCGTCTAAGAGGAACCAAATAACGGTGGTCCGTCATACGCTGGAATAGGTTTTAGTATTTAATGACGATCTAAGAGGAACCAAATAGCGGTGGTCCGACCTACGCTGGAATAGGTTTTAGTATTTAATGACGATCTAAGAGGAACCAAATAGCGGTGGTCCGACCTACGCTGGAATAGGTTTTAGTATTTAATGACGATCTAAGAGGAACCAAATAGCGGTGGTCCGACCTACGCTGGAAAAGGTATTAGTATTTAAAGACCATCTAAGAGGAACCAAATAGCGGTGGTCCGACCTACGCTGGAATAGGTTTTAGTATTTAAAGACCATCTAAGAGGAACCAAATAGCGTTGGTCCGACCTACGCTGGAATAGGTTTTAGTATTTAAAGACCATCTAAGGGGAACACAATAGCGGTGGTCCGACCTATGCTGGAATAGGTTTTAGTATTTAATGACGATCTAAGAGGAACCAAATAACGGTGGTCCGACCTACGCTGGAAAAGGTTTTAGTATTCAATGACGATCTAAGAGGAACCAAATAGCGGTGGTCCGACCTACGCTGGAATAGGTTTTTGTATTTAATGACGATCTAAGAGGAACCAAATAGCGGTGGTCCGACCTACGCTGGAATAGGTTTTAGTATTTAATGACGATCTAAGAGAAACCAAATAGCGGTGGTCCGACCTACGCTGGAATAGGTTTTAGTATTTAATAACGATCTAAGAGGAACCAAATAGCGGTGGTCCGACCTACGCTGGAAAAGGTATTAGTATTTAAAGACCATCTAAGAGGAATCAAATAGCGGTGGTCCGTCCTACGCTGGAATAGGTTTTAGTATTTAATGACGATCTAAGAGGAACCAAATAGCGGTGGTCCGACCTACGCTGGAATAGGTTTTATTATTTAATGACGATCTAAGAGAAACCAAATAGCGGTGGTCCGACCTACGCTGGAATAGGTTTTAGTATTTAATGACGATCTAAGAGTAACCAAATAGCGGTGGTCCGACCTACGCTGGAAAAGGTATTAGTATTTAAAGACCATCTAAGAGGAACCAAATAGCGGTGGTCCGACCTACGCTGGAATAGGTTTTAGTATTTAAAGACCATCTAAGAGGAACCAAATAGCGTTGGTCCGACCTACGCTGGAATAGGTTTTAGTATTTAAAGACCATCTAAGAGGAACCAAATAGCGGTGGTCCGTCCAACGCTGGAATAGGTTTTAGTATTTAATGACGATCTAAGCGGAACAAAATAGCGTTGGTCCGACCTACGCTGGAATAGGTTTTAGTATTTAAAGACCATCTAAGAGAAACCAAATAGCGGTGGTCCGACCTACGCTGGAATAGGTTTTAGTATTTAATGACGATCTAAGAGGAACCAAATAGCGTTGGTCCGACCTACGCTGGAATAGGTTTTAGTATTTAAAGACCATCTAAGAGGAACCAAATAGCGGTGGTCCGACCTACGCTGGAATAGGTTTTAGTATTTAAAGACCATCTAAGTGAAACCAAATAGCGTTGGTCCGACCTACGCTGGAATAGGTTTTGGTATTTAAAGACCATCTAAGAGGAACCCAATATCGGTGGTCCGACCTACGCTGGAATAGGTTTTAGTATTTAAAGACCATCTAAGAGGAACCAAATAGCGTTGGTCCGACCTACGCTGGAATAGGTTTTAGTATTTAAAGACCATCTAAGAGGAACCAAATAGCGTTGGTCCGACCTACGCTGGAATAGGTTTTAGTATTTAAAGACCATCTAAGAGGAACCAAATAGCGGTGGTCCGACCTACGCTGGAATAGGTTTTAGTATTTAAAGACCGTCTAAGAGGAACCAAATAGCGGTGGTCCGACCTACGCTGGAATAGGTTTTAGTATTTAAAGACCATCTAAGAGGAACCAAATAGCGGTGGTCCGACCTACGCTGGAATAGGTTTTAGTATTTAAAGACCATCTAAGAGGAACCAAATAGCGGTGGTCCGACCTACGCTGGAATAGGTTTTAGTATTTAAAGACCATCTAAGAGGAACCAAATAGCGGTGGTCCGACCTACGCTGGAGAAGGTTTGCCCCGAGGGGCTGATCTCACTCACTCTACCTCTGCCTAGTGAAATGGAACAAGTGCAAGGATGTGCTCGGAACACAATGTCCAGCCACGCTCTGTATTGACGCAGCAGGAAATGAGCAGTTGAAAGAGACGTACACAACTGTGTGAACATTTCTCAAACGAACGGCTACACACACATGGAACAACCGCAGCACAAACTACATGAACTCTTTCCGTCAACGAGGGATACGACACATGTTATTGTACACGCTAAAGTGAAGGCAAACAAGAACAAGAACAGCATTCATATTAACCTTTGTCTTTTGGTCAATATAATCTAACTTCGCTCACAGTGACACAGAGCCTGTGCATCAATGTAGATGTTTGAAACTAACGGTGACATCCTCCAGGGAACTACGAGCTTGTGCTGTCGTTTTCCATTGTGTCTGCATTTAAAGTGGCCACAAGCATGTCATGTTTGACATAGAGCCTACGGGACGTATTAGCGCGACCCTTTCCCCCATCGAGGCTACAGCTGCAGCCTACGGGCACCTACGACACATCCAGCGTCGTCCGTCACCCACGCACACGTCGTAGTCACCGGTGTTATCATCAAGTACTCTCGAACTGCCAGTTCATGATAAACAGCTCTGTGTGCATTTTTAACAATTGAAAACACTGATCACAAAACAAAAATGTCCGATATTAATCGTTTGTGCCCGTTTTGCTAAAGTAAATCCCTTTTCCGAATAACGCACATTTAAAAAGTGGACATATATGTTGACGACGCAGGGTGATGTCAGAAATAGACGGAGGTCTGATAACGCCGGGGTAGGACACCCCATCTAATAATAAAAGGTTCAGGCTATATCGCGAGCTGCTCGATAAATAGAAAGCAATCGGTTCGTTATTTATCGAACAGCTCGAGAAATAACGGCAAGCCGGGACGCTATTTTGCCGACTTGGTTTGTTATTTGTCGAGCAGACCTGGACGTGCATGCATTTGCACTTGGAATTTTTTTGTAGCATGTGTATAGACATACTAATTGTGTGTAGTAAATGCGACGTCACTGATTCATTTTGTGCCTGTTTCTTGTCGGAAATGAAGTGGTTTAATCTATATGAACAACAAATAAAAAATACATTATTTCTCATCAGAAAGGATAAATACAGACACGAAGCGATTCAACAACGTCGCATTTACGTACTACAAACAATTAGTAGGCTCCACTTCCACGTATCATATGCCATGAAAATAGTTATCCAAGTACACATGCGTGCACGCCAGATCTGTTCGACAAATAACGATTCGAGTTGGCGTTATTTCTCGAGCAGTTCGACGAATAAGGAAAGTCGTTAATGCGCATCAAAAGCGATAAATGCAAATAGGAGACATCCGAACACGTCCCATTTACGACACACAGTTAGTGTGTACACGTACATGTCATGTGAATACTTCTACGCGCACACCCTGCACATGCATGCACGTCCAAATCTGCTCGACAAATAAGGAACCAAGTCGCCGTTATTTCTCAGGCAGCCCGAGAAATAACTAGAGCTCGGTCCGTTATTTGTCGAGCAGCTGAAGAAGTAGTCAGTGCGAGAATACACACTGCAATGTGCTCTATTGCTGACCAAAGACAGTAATAAAGTCGCACTGAAAGTCGATTTCACCTTTGAAAAGTCACGCAACAATTGCGTCCTACGATGACATAAGGAAGTCGTGCTAACTTCAGGAAGCTGGTCTTTTTTTAAATGTCAGTCACTTAAGAGGAAAGTCGCACTGGCTTACTTCTTGTCGTAATTCAGTGGTGATTACACACAGAAAAAGCAAAGAATGCCGCCGAGCTATCAAGTAAGCCAAACAAAACACTTGGTAAGTCCGATGTTGAGATGAGGTTTTATTAAAAACTACGTTTCTCACGCACAACGTCCAGGGCCCGGCACGGTCTCTGCTACTATCGTTCGTATCTGTCGTCACTTGTCCTTCCCGCGACTTACATCGAGCCAGTCGTCTCAGGGTGCGACTGGCAAGTGAACGCGGCACGAAGCGTGTGTGCGATTTATGCCCTGTCGTCCGGCGGCGCTGGCGCAGTGTGTTTACACGTGCGTGCGGAGGCTGTGATGTTGACGAGACGCACTGGCTGATTTAGTGGGGTGGAGGCGACAGTAGATCCGCCAGTCCGACGGCCTTGCACCACATGGCCCGCACTCTGCAGTTCTCCTCAGGGGCAACATTCGTCGCATTGCTGACGTTACGTGAAGTACAAAAAGTGATACGGCAGTTAAATGGGACCTTTAGGAGGGAAGATGTGGCGTCGACGTCTGCCAAAGACCGTCATAAGTGGAAGACGGGGAAGGAGGTGTTTGAGCATCAATGCAACCCTTTGTTTAGAGCCAGGTACCCACGGCGGTGTGCCGTCACGTAGCTAGATCAGATATCGTCGCTTTCATAATCATATAATTTTACAGCACATTCCCACAGTCTACCAGTGTCACGTGTTTGGATTTGATACTCTGGCATTTAACATAATTTAAAACGTCTGCCCTAATAATGTGAATAAACGCTATTATATTTTATATGTAGACACATGCGCTGGTCTTTGAAAACTTCGATTTGTACGCGGTGTGTGAATAGTTTTAATTGTTTATGTAGTTATGCCGACAGTGTCTATACGAAAGTTCCTTTTCACCCCTTGTGTGTACGCCTTTCGAGCTAGCGCTATGCGCCTTAACAAAATCATGTCTCTTCTACTGCGAGTGATTTGTTTGACTGAAAAAAATATATTGAATGGAATGCTTTGACAGATAAGTATAACTGGATCTTCGCTCTTCGTGTAGCAGACACGTCGCTAGTGGCAGATGTCGTTTACAGCAAGTTTCTGACTTCTTACGTAACGTCTGCAAGGTTCATAGTGGGACACCACAGCGATAAACATTATTTATTATATTGTATTGTGGAGTGCACACTTTAGCGGTCTGTCTGCGTTCTGTTTCCATGGTGAATACTTTACAACACCAGTCACTGGATCACAGAGTAAGAGACCAGGAAATGTGTGGCTGAAATTGTAGTTGCTTACTTAATTACTTCGAATAAATTAATAACAGTTAATCATCAATAAAATGTAAAATATAAGTTTTGATATTGGTTACTAAAACAACCATTAGAGAAGCACTACTAATAAAAACACGGCAACAATTTTTGCACACCTTTGTTTTATAATAACACAAAACACAGACGAACTGTACAGAAACACAGGCTCTCCGGGAGACAGCTACGTGCGGTTGGGTAGTTGGACTGTGTGTCTGCGTGGCATTAAGATACAGTTCTACAACACCATACATACACCCCTCCAACGGACAGTTAATGCTGCAGGTCTCTGACACCTAAAGTAGACACACGGGGGTGTGTGCACAACGAAACACAGTCTTAGGCATCGTCATAAAGGCAGCTTCCATTGTACAGCTCCCTACATCAACCAACAGACGAAATACTCCGCCGTACTTTAAACATATTGCCAAAGAGCTAGTGCTGGGTCCCGAGACCCCAGAGTGAGGGCAACAGGGCTGAGCACTGGCGAATGATGGTACATACTAAAGCTATTATTATTAGTAGTAACATCCGTGTAAACCGGCGCCACTGTTGACACCGATGACGCCCGGCGCAATAGTGGACCGACTGCGGCCTCACGCTGGTGCCGGTGTCCGTGTTATGTCGCACCCGGCAGTGACCGTTGTCCCTTCGTGTTATCGCTGGACACCAGTGTCCGTGCTCCGACTGCCACGCCCAGTGGTATAAAGGACCTTTGCCCAGTTGACGGACGTCTCATAAACTATTGGTTGTTATCGACTGGACAACTTTACAGGCGACACATGAAGGCTGTGTTTACTTTTAATGCGACCGTCTGTGACTTCAATCAACCGAGTGAGCGCGAGCTCACGTCATTCTCTTTGTGCTGTGGTCGCAGTAGTGCGTGGTTAGACGTGAACGTAATTGTTGTTATGTACTGAAATACGCTGAAATAAATGTATCTTTGCACATTTGAATGCATACACAATTTTACTTACATATTTTAACACGATCGACATACCATGCGCTAAGATTAATGTCTTTTTGTAAATGTGTTTTAGCTGCCCCTGGTTATCATTTCTGTCACAGGTATTTTCAGATATAAAATGAAACCTGAAACAGTTTAATGTTATTATTTTGTTGCTCCGGGATATGTCCGTGTTCTCACAAGTGTTGGCATTTTATGAGTTTATATTACATGACAAATCCTGTCGAGTCCAGTTCCCACCCGTGTACAATGTGTGGTCATTGTGTGCGTATCAGGTGATACGGGTGTTACTTCAGTCTGGTTACTGTATATTTGTGTCTCGTGATACGGGTGTTATTTCAGTCTGATTACTGTTTATTTGTGTCTGGTGACACGGGTGTTATTTCAGTCTGGTTACTGTATATTTGTGTCTGGTGATACCGGGTTTTACTTCAGTCTGGTTACTGTATATTTGTGTCTGGTGATACGGGTGTTACTTCAGTCTGGTTACTGTATATTTGTATCTGGTGATACGGGTGTACTTCAGTCTGGTTACTGTATATTTGTGTCTGGTGATACGGGTGTTACTTCAGTCTGGTTACTGTATATTTGTGTCTGGTGATACGGGTGTTACTTCAGTCTGGTTACTGTATATTTGTATCTGGTGATACGGGTGTGACTTCAGTCTGGTTACTGTATATTTGTGTCTGGTGATACGGGTGTTACTTCAGTCTGGTTACTGTATATTTGTGTCTGGTGATACGGGTGTTATTTCAGTCTGGTTACTGTATATTTGTGTCTGGTGATACAGGTGTTATTTCAGTCTGGTTACTGTATATTTGTGTCTGGTGATACGGGTGTTATTTCAGTCTGGTTACTGTATATTTGTGTCTCGTGATACGGGTGTTACTTCAGTCTGGTTACTATATATTTGTGTCTGGTGATACGGGTGTTATTTCAGTCTGGTTACTGTATATTTGTGTCAGGTGATACGGGTGTTATTTCAGTCTGGTTACTGTATATTTGTGTCTGGTGATACGGGTGTTATTTCAGTCTGGTTACTGTATATTTGTGTCTCGTGATACGGGTGTTACTTCAGTCTGGTTACTATATATTTGTGTCTGGTGATACGGGTGTTATTTCAGTCTGGTTACTGTATATTTGTGTCAGGTGATACGGGTGTTACTTCAGTCTGATTACTGTATATTTGTGTCTGGTGATACGGGTGTTATTTCAGTCTGGTTACTGTATATTTGTGTCTCGTGATACGGGTGTTACTTCAGTCTGGTTACTATATATTTGTGTCTGGTGATACGGGTTTATTTCAGTCTGGTTACTGTATATTTGTGTCTGGTGATACGGGTGTTACTTCAGTCTGATTACTGTATATTTGTGTCTGGTGATACGGGTGTTATTTCAGTCTGGTTACTGTATATTTGTGTCTCGTGATACGGGTGTTACTTCAGTCTGGTTACTGTATATTTGTGTCTGGTGATACGGGTTTATTTCAGTCTGGTTACTGTATATTTGTGTCTGGTGATACGGGTGTTACTTCAATCTGGTTACTGTATATTTGTATCAGGTGATACGGGTGTTATTCATCTGGTTACTGTATATTTGTGTCTGGTTACGGTGTTATTTCAGTCTGGTTACTGTATATTTGTGTCTGGTGATACGGTGTTATTTCAGTCTGGTTACTGGTTTATTAGTCTGGATACTGTTATTTCAGTCTGGTTACTGGTATTTTGTTGGTGATACTGTTATTTCAGTCTGGTTACGTATATTTGTTCGGTGATAGTGTTTATTGTCTGGATACGGTTTTGTTCTGGTGATACGGTTATTTGTCTGGTTACGGTGTTTTCAGCTGGTTGGGTGTTATTTGTGTCTGGTTAGGTTATTTCAGTCTGGTTACGGTTATTTGTGTCTGGTTACGGTGTTATTTCAGCTGGTACGTTTATTGTCTGGTTACGTTATTTGTCTGGTTACGGGTTTATTATTGTTCGTATATGGGTTGTTATCTGGTTACTTATTTGGTTCGGTGATACGGGTGTTATTTCATCTGGTTACTGTATATTTGTGTCTGGTGATACGGGTGTTATTCAGTCTGGTTACTTATTTTGTTCTGTGATACGGGTGTATTTCAGTCTGGTTACTTATTTGTTCGGTGATACGGGTGTTATTCAGTCTGGTTATTTATTTGTTCTGTGATACGGGTGTTATTTCAGTCTGGTTACTTATTTTGTTCTGTGATACGGGTGTTACTTATTGGTTCTGTATTTGGGTTGTTACGGGTTACTTATTTGGTTACTGTATATTTGTGTTGGTATACGGGTGTTACTTCAGTCTGGTTACTGATATTTGTGTCTGGTGATACGGGTGTTTTTCAGTCTGGTTACTGATATTTGTGCTGGTGATACGGGTGTTATTGTGTTGTTATTTTGGTGTGGGTTTTCAGTCTGGTTACTATTTGTTCTGGTGATCGGGTTTATTTCAGTCTGGTTACTGTATATTTGTGTCTGGTGATACGGGTGTTACTTCAGTCTGGTTACTGTATATTTGTGTCTGGTGATACGGGTGTTACTTCAGTCTGGTTACTGTATATTTGTGTCTGGTGATACGGGTTTACTTCAGTCTGGTTACTGTATATTTGTGTCTGGTGATACGGGTGTTACTTCAGTCTGGTTACTGTATATTTGTATCAGGTGATACGGGTGTTACTTCAGTCTGGTTACTGTATATTTGTGTCTGGTGATACGGGTGTTATTTCAGTCTGGTTACTGTATATTTGTATGGTGATACGGGTGTTACTTCAGTCTGGTTACTGTATATTTGTGTCTGGTGATACGGGTGTTATTTCAGTTTGGTCTGTATATTTGTGTCTGGTGATACGGGTGTTATTTAGTCTGGTTACTGTATTTGTTGGTTACGGTATATTTGGTTGTTGGTGATACGGGTGTATTCAGTCTGGTTACTGTATATTTGTGTCTGGTGATACGGGTGTTACTTCAGTCTGGTTATGTATATTTGTGTCTGGTGATACGGGTGTTATTTCTGGTTACTGTATATTTGTGTCTGGTGATACGGGTGTTACTTCAGTCTGGTTACTGTATATTTGTGTCTGGTGATACGGGTTTATTATCTGGTTACTGTATATTTGTGTCTGGTGATACGGGTGTTATTAGTCTGGTTACTGTATATTTGTGTCTGGTGATACGGGTGTTATTCAGTCTGGTTACTGTTATTTGTGTCTGGTGATACGGGTGTTATTCAGTCTGGTTTTATATTTGTATCTGGTGATACGGGTGTTATTTCAGTCTGGTTACTGTATTGTGTCTGGTGATACGGGTGTTATTTCAGTCTGGTTACTGTATTTGTTCTGGTGATACGGGTGTTATTTCATCTGGTTACTGTTATTTGTTCTGGTGATACGGGTGTTATTTCAGTCTGGTTACTGTTATTTGTTCTGGTGATACGGGTGTTATTTCAGTCTGGTTATGGTATTTGTACGGTGATACGGGTGTTATTCGATGTTTTCGGTGATACGGGTTATTTCAGTCTGGTTACTGTATATTGTGTCGTATACGGGTGTATTCAGTCTGGTATTATTTGTTCTGGTGATACGGGTGTTTTCATGGTTTGTATTTGTGTCTGGTATACGGTGTTATCGTCGGTTACTGTATTTTGTCTGGTATACGGGTGTTATTCAGTCTGGTTACTGTATATTTTATATTGTGTCGGTGATACGGGTGTTATTTCAGTCTGGTTACTGTATATTTGTGTCTGTGATACGGGTTTATTCAGTCTGGTTATGTATTTGTTCGGTGATACGGGTGTTATCAGTCTGGTTACTTATATTTGTTCGGTGATACGGGTGTTATCAGTCTGGTTACTGTATATTTGTTCGGTGATACGGGTGTTATCAGTCTGTTACTTATATTTGTGTCTGGTGATACGGGTGTTATTCAGTCGGTTACTGTATATTTGTGTCTGTGATACGGGTGTTATCGTCTGGTTCTTATATTTGTCTGGTGACGGGTTTATTCAGTCGGTTACTGTTATTTGTCTTGATCGGGTGTTGTTTTACGTAAGTTCGGGAACGGGTGTATTTCACGTTATGTTATTTGTTCGTGTCGGGGTATCAGTCTGGTTACAATTTGTGCTGTGATCGGGTTTATTCAGCTTCGTAATTTTTGTGTCTGGTGATACGGGTGTTACTTCAGTCTGGTTACTGTATATTTGTGTCTGGTGATACGGGTGTTATTTCAGTCTGGTTACTGTATATTTGTGTCTGGTGATACGGGTGTTATTTCAGTCTGGTTACTGTATATTTGTGTCTGGTGATACGGGTGTTACTTCAGTCTGGTTACTGTATATTTGTGTCTGGTGATACGGGTGTTACTTCAGTCTGGTTACTGTATATTTGTGTCTGGTGATACGGGTGTTATTTCAGTCTGGTTACTGTATATTTGTATCTGGTGATACGGGTGTTACTTCAGTCTGGTTACTGTATATTTGTGTCTGGTGATACGGGTGTTATTTCAGTCTGGTTACTGTATATTTGTGTCTGGTGATACGGGTGTTATTTCAGTCTGGTATGTATTTGTATCAGGTGATACGGGTGTTATTCAGTCTGGTTACTGTATATTTGTGTCGGTGATACGGGTGTTATTTCAGTCTGGTTACTGTATATTTGTGTCTGGTGATACGGGTGTTATTTCAGTCTGGTTACTGTATATTTGTGTCTGGTGATACGGGTGTTATTTCAGTCTGGTTACTGTATATTTGTATCAGGTGATACGGGTGTTACTTCAGTCTGGTTACTGTATATTTGTGTCTGGTGATACGGGTGTTACTTCAGTCTGGTTACTGTATATTTGTATCAGGTGATACGGGTGTTACTTCAGTCTGGTTACTGTATATTTGTGTCTGGTGATACGGGTGTTATTTCAGTCTGGCTACTGTATATTTGTGTCTGGTGATACGGGTGCTATTTCAGTCTGGTTATGTATATTTGTGTCTGGTGATACGGGTGTTACTTCAGTCTGGTTACTGATTTTGTGTCATGGTGATACGGGTGTTACTTCAGTCTGGTTACGTAATTTGTGTCGGTGATACGGGTGTTACTTCATCTGGTTACTTATGTTGTGTCTGGTGATAGGGTGTTACTTCAGTCTGATTACTGTATATTTGTATCTGGTGATACGGGTGTTATCAGTCTGGTTACTTATATGTTTCGTGATACGGGTGTTATTCAGTCTGGTTACTGTATATTTGTATCGGTGATACGGGTTTACTTCAGTCTGGTTACTGTATATTTGTGTCGGTGATACGGGTGTTAATCAGTCTGGTTACTATATTTGTGTCTGGTGATACGGGTGTTATTTCAGTCTGGTTACTGTATGTTTGTGTCTGTGATACGGGTGCTATTTCAGTCTGGTTACTGTATATTTGTGTCTGTGATACGGGTTTATTCAGTCTGGTTACTTATATTTGTGTCGGGATACGGGTGTTATTTCAGTCTGGTTACTTTTTTTTTTTTTTTTTTTTTTTTTTTTTTTTTTTTTTTTTTTTTTTTTTTTTTTTTTTTTTTTTTTTTTTTTTTTTTTTTTTTTTTTTTTTTTTTTTTTTTTTTTTTTTTTTTTTTTTTTTTTTTTTTTTTTTTTTTTTTTTTTGGGGGGGGGGGGGGGGGGGGGGGGGGGGGGGGGGGGGGGGGGGGGGGGGGGGGGGGGGGGGGGGGGGGGGGGGGGGGGGGGGGGGGGGGGGGGGGGGTTATTTCAGTCTGGCTATGGTATTTGTATCAGGTGATACGGGTGTTATTTGAAGCTGGTTACTGTGTTTGTATCAGGTGATACGGGCGTTATTTCAGTCTGGTTACTGTATATATGTGTCTGGTGATACGGGTGTTATTTCAGTCTGGCTATGGTATTTGTATCAGGTGATACGGGTGTTATTTCAGTCTGGTTACTGTATATTTGTGTCTGGTGATACGGGTGTTATTTCAGTCTGGTTACTGTATATTTGTGTCTGGTGATACGGGTGTTACTTCAGTCTGGTTACTGTATATTTGTGTCTGGTGATACGGGTGTTATTTCAGTCTGGTTACTGTATATTTGTGTCTGGTGATACGGGTGTTATTTCAGTCTGGTTACTGTATATTTGTGTCTGGTGATACGGGTGTTATTTCAGTCTGGTTACTGTATATTTGTGTCTGGTGATACGGGTGTTACTTCAGTCTGGTTACTGTATATTTGTATCTGGTGATACGGGTGTTATTTCAGTCTGGTTACTGTATATATGTGTCTGGTGATACGGGTGTTATTTCAGTCTGGCTATGGTATTTGTATCAGGTGATACGGGTGTTATTTCAGTCTGGTTACTGTATATTTGTGTCTGGTGATACGGGTGTTATTTCAGTCTGGTTACTGTATATTTGTGTCTGGTGATACGGGTGTTATTTCAGTCTGGCTATGGTATTTGTATCAGGTGATACGGGTGTTATTTGAAGCTGGTTACTGTGTTTGTATCAGGTGATACGGGTGTTATTTCAGTCTGGTTACTGTATATATGTGTCTGGTGATACGGGTGTTATTTCAGTCTGGCTATGGTATTTGTATCAGGTGATACGGGTGTTATTTCAGTCTGGTTACTGTATATTTGTGTCTGGTGATACGGGTGTTATTTCAGTCTGGTTACTGTATATTTGTGTCTGGTGATACGGGTGTTACTTCAGTCTGGTTACTGTATATATGTGTCTGGTGATACGGGTGTTATTTCAGTCTGGCTATGGTATTTGTATCAGGTGATACGGGTGTTATTTCAGTCTGGTTACTGTATATTTGTGTCTGGTGATACGGGTGTTATTTCAGTCTGGCTATGGTATTTGTATCAGGTGATACGGGTGTTATTTGAGGCTGGTTACTGTGTTTGTATCAGGTGATACGGGCGTTATTTCAGTGTGGTTACGGTATTTATATCAGGTGATACGGGTGTTACTTCGCCACGACCCAACAGTGGCCAAATACTAAATAAGTTACGACTATTGGATGAGTGCATCATTGCAGTGTACTGCAGCAATGCAGTGAAACACAAACTTGGAATTTAAAGACAACACGAGGCAACACGTGGCTATACGTCTACAACTGCTGCTTCACACGTGGTGATGACCCACACGTACACGTTACACATCGTCTTGGCATTTCTTTGGAAGTATATGTAAACAAAATGCAGTGGCGAGCTGGTAGACCAACAACCAGCATCGTTTGACTGGCCTCTGATTAAGTCCACATTGCAATGCGCGCCCCGCTTGTTTTGTTTTCGACGTCACCAGCTTCAGGGCAAGAACAGACGGATCGACAATTGACAAATTAATCGTGGTATTTGCTAAATAACAGCGTCTGTCGAGGAGGTCAAAGAACAACAGTGTACTCGGCTAATACACGCATCTTGCAAAACAGTGCCATGTGAATTTGCGGTGAATCGTCTACTGCAGAACCTTCAGTCAATTTCTGGTACTAATCATTCATTGGAGTTAAAGTTATTACTATACGTGGTTACGTCGTTAATGATTTGGTCATTAAAAATTGTGATTAGGGTGAAACTAATTATTGTTAGGTACGATTAAGCTTCCAGTGATTACGCAGTCGGTCACCCTCGTAGTGGTCTAGGAAACAGTTGTCAGGTAAATGTACTAAGAGATCTGTCTTTGTCTGCCTCTGCCTCTGTTTCTCGCTGCCTGCCTGTGCTTGTCTGTGCTTGTCTGTTCCTGTATGTGCCTGTCTGTGCCTGTCTTTGCCTGTCTGTGCCTGTATGTGCCTGTCTGTGCCTGTTTGTGCCTGTTTGTGCCTGTTTGTTTCTGTCTGTTTACGTCTGTCTCAATCTATAGTGTGTATGTCTATGGTCTGACCCTCTCTCTGCCTGTGTCTGTCTGTTTACCTGCCCTGCCCTGCCCTGCCCTGCCGTGCCCTGCCCTGCCCTGCCCTGCCCTGCCCTGCCCTGCCCTGCCCTGCCCTGCCCTGCCCTGCCCTGCCCTGCCCTGCCCTGCCCTGCCCTGCCCTGCCCTGCCCTGCCCTGCCCTGCCCTGCCCTGCCCTGCCCTGCCCTGCCCTGCCCTGCCCTGCCCTGCCCTGCCCTGCCCTGCCCTGCCCTGCCCGTCACACATCTCGGCCACTGAACGCTCACAAATCAAGCTGTTAGTGACGTTGTGCTTCGACGACACAGCGTTCTACGGGCGGTTTGGTGTAGCGTTTACATTTTTCTGGTTTTTAAAAACGTTCCGGTTGACGTTTCTGCGCATGCGCGATATATGTAAAATCATCAATGTGCAGCGAAAAGACAAAGCATTTATGGTATAAATATTACGGGTTGTTCGTTAGGATGTATATAACCTCTCAGCAAAGTTATTTGTCGCAAATTAACACGATGCAAACAAGTTTTGAGGCATATTTTGATAGCAAGCGTAAATCACGTGACTCTAGTGCGCCATAATCCGTGACAGTGATTTATAAAAAAAACACGTAATAGTTTATTGCATTGAAAGACAGTTTAAGAAACTCTTCACAGTAATCATCACAGGAAAGTTAACGAACAGCTCGTGGCATTTATACCGAAAATGCTTTGTTGTTTCGCTGGACATTGATGATTTTACATTTATTGCGCATGCGCAGAAACTTCAACCGGAACGTTTTTAACGACCGAAACAATGTAAGCGCGACATCGGTTCATCCAGTGAAAACGTCACAGCGAATGTTGTAGTGGTGTAGCGACTACACGATATTTGTGGCGCCGTCTACCGATCAAACGTTCAAGTAACATTGCAAATTCAGTAACATAACGGGGGCATTTAAAAAAACACATTATTGCCCTACATAGGGGCGTGTGCAGGAATTACTATTATCTCAGGGAGACTAGGTGTGTGCGCTTGTGCTGCCACAGTGTAACGTTGCTGTCGTGCTATTATCAACTTTATTTCAAGTGTTCAGCAACAGTGTGCTTTAACTTTACATCTGTGAGTACCGTGAACGTTCGTGGATTACTATAACGCCAACAGTTTCAATCTGGATAGTTGTGCTTTTACGGATTTTAACGATTTTATGAGACATTCCACTATAAATACTGAGCCATGTCCAGTCAAATGTGACCGTCGCCATGGCAATCACTTGTTCGTGCCGCCAGCTGATTAGGTGTCACCAAACATCCTAATCTGTCTCCAGGTCAGTGTTCTATGACTTAAATCAATTGGGCATTTGCAACGCTCAGAGGGGCAATAGGCGGTCGAAGACATTGCTGGTGGCCAGAGACGATGCAAAACACAACAGTGTCGTCTCTGAACAACAACAGTGACACATCAACAGAACAACAATTCCACAAGAAAGGTTCATAATTCTTTAAGATTCTCTCAATGAACAGTATCAAGGGAAATACTAAGAACTGTGAGTTTCGTGCGTTACTTCAACAACACGACCCTCGTGTTATTGTGGGATGTGAGTCCACAATTGACACTTACAGTCTTCCATTCTCACTACATCGGAAGGACCGGACCAGACACGGCGGCGGAGTGTTGTGTGCAATCAGAGGAGATGTCCTGGCAACAGAGGAGAATGACTTAACTAAGGACAATAAATGTGTATGGAGTTCCATCCAACTTCCACAATCGCAGAAACTATACTTGGGCTATTTCTGTCGACCATCGGCCAGGAGCCCCACTAGAACATCTAGAGCACCTAGACGAGTCCCCGACAGAACTGCACACCAAATGTATGCGTATACATCCAAATGCTATAATCGCCGGTGATTTCAATGTTGGGGACATAGCATGGGACACAGACGCAGCGATGTTTTAAATGGTAATCCAACATTTAGAACAATAGATGAGAACTGGAAATCACTCAAGAGTGCATCACATCCAATCATCATTAAACACGTTCCCACGACAAAGTCCAAAACTAAACGAAACCTGCCCTGGATCACACGGAACATCAAGTGTGAAATCCGTAAGAAATACAGGCAGTATCGCAAAGCAAGAAAGTCACAAAAGCACGAAGACTGGCCAGCCTACCGTGTAGAACGGCAACACTTACAGAAACATATGTCATCTTTCTAGACTTCAGTAAGGCCTTCGACAAAGTATCACACGATAAACGTCTGCATAAAATCCGTTACTATGGGATAGACAGAAAGACCAATACATGGATCAGTGCATTCCTGTGTTCTCGCAGTCAACAGGTTGTCGTCAACGGACACACATCGCAGTCAGCTGGTGTACTCTCGGGAGTCCCACAAGGAAGTGTGTTGGGGCCTATGTTGTTCTTAACCTACATCAACGACATCACGGAAGGAGTGACTTCGCAAATGCGCATGCTCCCTGATGACAGTATTGTCTACCGTCAAATACATACTCCCGCTGACCATTTCACACTCCCGCTGACCATTTCACACTCCCGCTGACCATTTCACACTCCCGCTGACCATTTCACACTCCCGCTGACCATTTCACACTCCCGCTGACCATTTCACACTCCCGCTGACCATTTCACACTCCCGCTGACCATTTCACACTCCCGCTGACCATTTCACACTTCCGCTGACCGTTTCACACTCCCGCTGATCGTTTCACACTCCCGCTGACCGTTTCACACTCCCGCTGACCATTTCACACTCCCGCTGACCATTTCACACTCCCGCTGACCATTTCACACTCCCGCTGACCATTTCACACTCCCGCTGACCATTTCACACTCCCGCTGACCATTTCACACTCGCGTCTGACCGCAACAAACTTCTCTATTTAGCAAAGACATGGCAGATGGATTTTAATGTGTCAAAGCGTGCCGTCTTATCGGTTACTACCAAGAGGAACATATCGGCCTATGATTACTTCATGGAGAGTCAACAAATACCACGGACTGACAGGGAGGACTACCTGGGGGTTACAATCAACACACAATTATCGTGGCAACCACATATCAACAAAGTGCAGAACAAAACCAACAGTACACTTGGCTTACTCAAAAGAACACTGCATTGCACGCCTTACCTGGCTTACCAGCAGACATTCTACGTACGCTGTATTCCACTGGAATGCACTTAGCGAGGAAGCTGCACGGGAAGCTGTCACGGCATCCACTGCAGAAGTGTTCCAGAGAGCCGCCATCCCAGTCATTCAGTCATTGACATCCTAATAAACTGTTTTAGTGTTAATCATGAACTGCCTGTTTTTTATTTAATGTACTAATCATTTTATTGTTATATTTATTATTATATTTTATTAACTTATTTATTATTTTAGCCCACAGTGTCGTATCCTTTACATTGTATGACCGTGAAAATTAATGTACAAATACTGTATTTATCTATTAACTTATTCTTTTAGCACACAGTCACGTTACAACTGCAGGAGAGTCAAACATTACTGTTTAGCAGTACATTATTGAAGTCTTGAAGGAGGGAAGTCTCTCTCTCTCTCTCCTCTCTCTCTCTCTCTCTCTCTCTCTCTCTCTCTCTCTCTCTCTCTCTCTCTCTCTCTCTCTCCCTCTCTCTCTCTCTCTCTCTCTCTCTCTCTCTCTTGTCTCTGTCTCTGTCTGTGTCTCTCTCTCTCTCTCTCTCTCTCTCTCTCTCTCTCTCTCTCTCTCTCTCTCCTCTCTCTCTCTCTCTCTCTCTCTCTCTCTCTCTCTCTCTCTCTCTTATATATATATATATATATATATATATATATATATATATATATTATATATATATGACGATGGTCGGCCTTATTCTGCCGACTCTATGCTAATGCTAGCACACACCACCGATTTTCAGCACACACCTTCCGACTAGTCGGCGTAAACTCAGTCGGCCGACTGCAGTCGGTAGGTGTGTGCGGAAATTTGGGCCGACGGTCGGCCTTATTCCGCCGATTAACGCCGATTCAAATGTTGAATCGGCAGTCGACGCTAGTCTGCAGTCGGCGTTAGATAAGGACGTATCCGGTGTCGGCTGTGACGAGTCGGCGTATATCCTATGACGAGTCGGCTGGTGTGTGCTGTTTTTTTCTTCATAACACGATGGTCGGCGGTACCTTGGCCAATAAGAAGGCAAGGCGCTATCATATGACAGATCTCCAAAGGCTACGCCCGCATCCTTTTTTAGTTTTCAAGCCAAGTCGATCCAAAAAAAATCATTTTAATATTTTGTTTTCATATTTTACTAACATGGCGAATAACTAACATTTTAGAAAGAGGTAAATTGTTTTCTATCCTATAAATACTTAGTCATTGTTCATCATCGTTTGATATCGCTTATTTATAAATACGGCGCCATAAATAAACGTAATTTCTGCATGATTTCATTTCCCGCTTCCGATAGAAATCGCCATTTGTGTTACGATAAACGCTACTGCTCGTAGCGCCGCTACCGGGCGCATCTATAACCTTAAAATCCGCATAGCGGCGCTAGCGGTAAATCAATTTGTCAAAGAATTCATTGGATGCGACTGATTTGACTTCAACGCGCGTTTAAATGTAAGGTTGTTTGTACTGTGCAGTTCTTCGCTGGAAGATTACATTTGGTTAAATGCGCAAGCCATATCATCGTGAAGGCTGTCGGAGAAGCTCCGAGTTATTACGATGTAACAGTCTCCTGGTGAGATCGCCGCTCTCTACCGGGTATTTTCCATTTGTATGAGTGGCGATGTAAGCAGATTGTCGAGTAAGTGAGGTGGCATTCTTAAGACATTTTTGTCCCGTTCCTTTTGGCGCAGTCCTTGAACTTAAGCCTGATGATGTCCATCCTGCTGTAGCGCCTCACCGGGAGGCATATAAAATGTGTATGGCCGCGTTATCGTGGCGTAAATGGTTTAAATGGTTTTAAATGGTTTTAATAATGGGAGGAAAGCATTGTTGTGTAGAGGGATGCCACAACAATAATCAGAAGTCTAATAAAAGTACAGGGATCAGTTATGTGGCATTTCAATAGAATGGGAAGAATAAGGAGCCCGGTGAATGAAGGAACAAATATATTATTTATGTTGGGCGGTCCGATGACAGCTTCATTCCTTCAACCGTGACAAGCTTCGTAATATTTTAGTATCTGCACGACTCATTTTGAACAGAGTTCCTTATCGATTCATCCATAACTCTATTAAATAAATAAACATTCCGTCAAATGCGTGTAAATAAACAGTTTGAAAGTTGCTGTTGTTAAAGTGCTACAGACAAAAACGGTACTTATATGTCCAAAAAATAGCCAATTAACATTAATATATGACATATGTTGTAAAAAAGTGAGAGGTTGGCTGCAAAATAGGTGAGAGATGAGAGCTTGAGATGCCTGCAACATCCCTTCATGGCCACATAATGAAGACGAGTGATACCCAATTGCGTAGACATACCATAATATATACGCACACAGAACATCACACGCATATATATATATATATATATATATATATATATATATATATATATAGCGTATGGTGGTGTGTGTACACGCACGTATGTGTGATGTTCTGTGTGCGTATGATGTATGTATGTTTGTTGTGTGTCTAAGTATTGTGTGTGTGTGTGTGTGTGTGTGTGTGTGTGTGTGTGTGTGTGTGTGTGTGTGTGTGTGTGTGTGTGTGTGTGTGTGTGTGTGTGTGTGTGTGTGTGTGTGTGTGTGTGTGTGTGTGTGTGTGTTGTGTCTGTGTGTGTCTGTGTGTGTGTCTGTGTGTGTGTGTGTGTGTGTGTGTGTGTGTGTGTGTGTGTGTGTGTGTGTGTGTGTGTGTGTGTGTGTGTGTGTGTGTGTGTGTGTGTGTGTGTGTGTGTGTGTGTGTCTGTATATATATATATACAAATAGATACACATGCACATAGAACACTGGCAGGCAGATAGACACTTCCGTAATATGTAACAGGTTATAGGTAAACATAACGCTTGCTCGTATTTTTTACCATTACCGCCTAATGACGAATTACTTCGTAACACCCTATATAAGTGTAATCTAGATAAATATTAGCTTTGGGGCAATCAAACGTTATCTCCTGTCGGGTGCTGAGTAGCTCTGTCCCCTTTCTGCACGTGGTCACTCGCTTCCTGAGATCACTCGCTTCTCGTTTATAAACTGGCGATAGACACGCTGGTAGTTATTTCAAATGTTGTACGTGGTGATTATTGCTTACTCTGTGGAATAATACGAAAACATCGGCGCTATAAACGTCAGACGTGTAACTTCGGTGTGATTTCGCGTTCGTGATAGCCTACGGGGAAATACTGGTTTAGCCGGTCGTAGCTGGCAACTATACATATTATAATATTCGACTGAAACGAGTAGTTTAATACACGTTATATGTTTCCCTAGGGACGTACGTAAGCTTTGCCAAGCTTATTCCTCATTTGAACGTTCCGTGTGGATTGTCGACCATAATATTTGCAAACACCAGTCGTTTTATTTATATCCCGTAGTTAGGCCTACTGTCAATATCGAGTATTCAGTTGGACTATGCACCAAAATAGCCATAGCATTTAATGCAGTCTGATAGCAACACACTTTCTGTTATTGTAGCCCAGTTTGACTTGACAGAGATTTGACACGTGTTGACATTTTGGCCACAGTGTGTGTGTGTATACCAGGCCACAACTCAGTACCCATCTCAATTCTCATGGGCAGTATGTTTTTTCTGTAGAATCCATTTACTGTGAATCACATTATCAGGTAATTAGCCTGTTGTGAATTAGAACGCTCTGCTAATTTAGCGTTCACCTTGCCCCGCCAATTCCACGCAATGCACTCAGATAACCCCATCCTGGGGTGTTACCTACTTCATGGACGACCCTGGATTGACGTAATGAACTAAATAGACTGTTTAATTCTATGGTTATATGGGGGGTGAAAACTTGTATCAAGTTTGGTGCGGTGCATTTTTGGAGACGTCAATACATTTGCCCGTGTCAATTATAGTATATTAGCCTGCTACCTACCCCTACATTGATTGCACGACAGTTAGAAACAACCAGTCATTTAGGTTAGAAACAAATTATATCAGGTTAAAATTACTGACAGCTGAAGCGGCGAGTAAACCATGGCCGGAATCTGCAAGCTGGCCTGTCGGACCACCACCTCTCTCTCTCCCTCTCCCTCTCTCCCTCTCCGTCTCCCTCTCCCTCTCCCTCTCCCTCTCCCTCTCCCTCTCCCTCTCCCTCTCCCTCTCCCTCTCCCTCTCCCTCTCCCTCTCCCTCTCCCCCTCCTCTCCCTCTCCCTCTCCTCTCCCTCTCCCTCTCCCTCTCCTTCTCTCTCTCTTCAGCCAGGTCACCCAGTTACTCTCTTGTTGTGCTCCCTCTCTCTTTTCTTCTCCCTCCCTCTCTCTCTCTCTCTCTCTCTTTTGTGTTCTGTATTTTTGACCTAAAATTCTGTAAGAATCGATATCAATCTGTATCAGATAGCTCGTATACAGATTTGTCGCCATAACAACACACGAATACAACATATAAAGCAAATAAACACTCAATATAATTTAATAGAAACATTGTTTATCCATGAAAAGAAAGCTGAAGAAGTAATGAGAATTTTGCAAACACGCAAAAATTATTAATATTAATACCATTCAGTTATTAAACAACACATACTATTAATGTTATACAAATTAAATTAACGATGTAGCAAAAGTTGAAAGAGAAACTTTTATAACAAGGCCAAATAATTTAGAATAATCTACTCTACTCGTGTTGCTCTGCAACGATTCAAACATTGCGTTAACATAATCATTACCCATTTTAAAATATAATTTGTTTGCTCAGTAACTGAGCTCAGTAATAATTCTCCCAATTAGTTTTTTTAGTATATATTATAGATCGACTATAATCCTAACTTGGGTGATGAAGGTTTTAAGTACTAAAATATGTGTTTGACATGCATCTTTCTATCTGTAATATGTTCTGCTGATGAGACTTGTAAAATATACATGAATTAGATCAAATCTATGTTGGCATTGGGTTGAATATTTACCAGATGACACATGAATTAACGCCATGTGTCGTCGTCTGTACTGAGCGATAGTAGGGAACCTGTCAGGTACGGCGCTGTAATCGCATCAAATTTATAACTGGTGTCAAACTCTCTATTATCCAAGCAACACAATACCTGATTGAATTAAGCCCTGCTATTGTCTATGAACTTGGATAACTGAAAGGATTAGCGACCTATTGCCAGACTGACTGGCTATTTGGGTCGGTTTGATGTCCGATCGTTTAGCTTTAGGCAATTTCAAAGGAGGCGGGTAGGAAATAATGCAGCCATGTACTGCTGATGACGTCACCAATAACAACTAAAATAACACTTTGGCGAAGAGTTTTTAATTTATTAATTTTCGCCAAATAGCAGACTGTTTCGCCTATGCGATTGCGATCAGCAACGCCAGACTAGCATATTGCACCATTCCTACTAGTCTCGCTTAATGTACACACGCCCCTTGCGCCTCTCTCGCCGCTATGTGTGGACGCATCCCTTGTCTTGGTTTTTCATAGTTGAAGACCTCGGCTGTGGCGACATCGTAATGATGCAACTATCACTATCGCCAGCCCCAAACTCATAATTCCTTCCTCATTAACGGCGTCATTCTTGTGAATAAATTATCTCAAATAAACACCAAAGGGGTAAACATGCATATTTATAATGTATTTTATGGACACGCGTAGCGCCGACAGTCGGCGTTAGTCGGTAGGTGTGTGCTGGCTGGTGTGTGCTGGCAAAAGTCGGCGCTAGTCGGCGGAACTAATTGGCCTTTAGCACCAACTGCTTTTTACGCCGACGGCCAACTGAGTCGGCGTTAGTCGGTAGGTGTGTGCTGGCTGGTGTGTGATGGCAAACGTCGGCGCTAGTCGGCGGAACTAATTGGCCTTTAGCACCAACTGCTTTTTACGCCGACGGCCAACTGAAGTCGGCGTTAGTCGGTAGGTGTGTGCTTAGCATAAAACTACTCGTCCCGGACGTTCAGTCCGGCCTTATTTCGCATCCTGCATGCACACACCTACCGATTTTCAGTACACACTTAACCGACTAGTCGGCGTAAAGTCAGTCGGCCGATTGCAGTCGATATGTGAAAATTATTCCGCCTACTAACGCCGACTCAAATGTTGAATCAGCAGTCGGCGTTAGATAAGGACGTATCCGGTGCCGGCTTAGCCTCGCTTAACCAACTGTCGGTCGGCTGCGTAACTACGCCGAGAAGGCAGTTTGGTGATTCTGCCAGCTTTTGAATAATTATTCGCGTGATCTAAACAATGCTGCCACCTCACGGTTACTGGTTATTCCTACCGTAATTTCTATTTTTTTAAACAACTGCAAATAATTTTTATTTATTTTGTGTTAATATAAGTTTTTGTTTTGAATAGTGTTTATAATACAGCATTATTTGATAAAAAGTATCCTTATTTAATTTGTATGCTATCCGTGTGGGGCTAAACAATGCTGCCACTTCACGGATACTGGTTAATCCTGCCGTAATTCTTATTTTGTAAACAACTGTATATTTGAATTTTTACTTATTTTTGTGTTAATATAAGTTCAATTTTGAATACTTTTCATAGGATATCATTATCTTGTAAAAATATATCGTTTTATTTCATAGCTGGCCTGAGAGCCAATCAGCGTCTCTACCCTAATCTGGGGTAAGGCCGCCCTGGCGGTTACAAATACAGAGCATTAGTTTCCCAGGCAGGGTTGAGGGGCTTAAAAGTGCTGCCACCTCACGGTGCCTGGGTAACCGAGGCTAGTGCCGGTTGTGACCAATTCGCGTATATCTGATGATGAGTCGGCTGATGTGTGCTGGTTTTCTTTCATAACACGACGGTCGGCGGTAACTTGGCCAATAAAAAGGCAAGGCGCGATGACATGAAAGTTCTCGACGTAAGGCTATGCTCGCGTCTTTTTTGTATTTTCTAGCCAAGTCGATCCAAGGTTTTTTATATATATATACATACATATATATATATATATATATATATATATATATATATATATATATATATATATATATATATATAATATATATATATATATATATATATATATATATATATATATATATATATATATATATATATATATATATTGTTTCATATTTTACTAACATGGCGGGTAACTATCATTTTAGAAAGAGATAAATTGTTTTGTATCCTATACGTAATTAGATCATCATCGGGTTTTATCGCTTATTCTTAAAAATAACACCATAGACTAACGTAATTTTATGATTTTATGATGGGAATCGCCATTTTATCTTTTCGTAAAATACGACCGCTCGACCGCTTGGACTTTCTTCAGGCTCTTTGATATCACGATCGTTTCTCGTATTATCTCTTGGTTATATTTCCCGATGCCCTCTCTTCCTTTCTTTTTGATGGTTTTGCATATTTTTGCATACTCTATTCGTTGTTTATCGTCGCCGTTTCGACCATTTCTCATCGTTTCGTCATCAGGGCTCGTGTTGGTGACGATATCCTCAATTTCAGTGGCTTGTTGATTGCCATAGCTACTCTTGACGCGCGTTATTGGATCATGTCTGTTATGGTTTCGCTCATGGTGTCGATGTCATCTAGTTCTTGTAGTGTCTCGAATCGGGTTCTCAATTCGAATTCGAATTTGATCTTCTTTGATCCTATTCTTGTGGCATCTACGCTTGGTCATCAATGTTTCCTGTCCACCTCTACGTCCAATTTGATGTTGCTCATAACCATTCTGTGGTCACTTCCAATGTTGACTTGGTTGGTGACTGTTACGTCTGTGACGATGTCTGGCCTGTTTGTTAGGATGTAGTCAATTGCGGTCTTCGTTACACCATTTGGGCTTTTCCACGTCCATCTCCTCCCTGTTTTCTTCTGTAACATGATATTCATGATTTTGTTCTTTCTTGATGTTGCCCATTCTACCAAGGTGTCGCCTCTTTCGTTTCTCAAGTCGAGCCCAAATTTTCTCGTTACCGGGTTTGCTCTTTTCCCATTTGCGCATTGAAGTCTCCCATAACTGTCGTATAGTGGTTTGGTTTCCCTAAAGTCCCATCGACGTCGTTGTAGAAGCTATTTATGTCTTCGTCTTCTGCTGCTGTTTACCCTCACTACCCTCACCTCGTCTTTCCATTTCATGTTTATGAGAAAGCCTACGCCTGCTTGGCCATTGTTCGCCTTAAAATGGTATAGTAGGTAGCCGCTTTGTAAGATAGTGAAACATTCCTCTCGTCTTCTCACTTCAGTATTTAATGGAAAGTTACGTAATCAGGTGAGAACATTATCATTACAAATGCTAACTAACGATTGGACAAAATATGTGGATTCACTGAACGTCATAAGCTAATCCCCATTCGTCAGGTGGTCATATGAAAATAGCGCAATCTAAACAACTTGAAGTTTGTGTCTTCAAGAACTTTTGTCTAGTAAACAGCTGGCATAATACATTTAATTGTAGCAGCAAAGTATAAAGTTTGTTAATACATTTAGATGCGTAGCCTCAACAATTTATCTTTTGTCAATACACTATAACAATTGCCTATTGTTATCCTTTGATGGTTGTGGAATAATAATTTCTAAACACGGCTGATTTTCACAGTAGATTTTCGCGCAGACCCATCACGAACAGACCCATCACGAACAGACCCATCACGAACAGACCCATCACGAACAGACCCATCACGAACAGACCCATCACGAACAGACCCATCACGAACAGACCCATCACGAACAGACCCATCACGAACAGACCCATCACGAACAGACCCATCACGAACAGACCCATCACGAACAGACCCATCACGAACAGACCCATCACGAACAGACCCATCACGAACAGACCCATCACGAACAGACCCATCACGAACAGACCCATCACGAACAGACCCATCACGAACAGACCCATCACGAACAGACCCATCACGAACAGACCCATCACGAACAGACCCATCACGAACAGACCCATCACGAACAGACCCATCACGAACAGACCCATCACGAACAGACCCATCACGAACAGACCCATCACGAACAGACCCATCACGAACAGACCCATCACGAACAGACCCATCACGAACAGACCCATCACGAACAGACCCATCACGAACAGACCCATCACGAACAGACCCATCACGAACAGACCCATCACGAACAGACCCATCACGAACAGACCCATCACGAACAGACCCATCACGAACAGACCCATCACGAACAGACCCATCACGAACAGACCCATCACGAACAGACCCATCACGAACAGACCCATCACGAACAGACCCATCACGAACACTTCAACCGTCAATGCCAGGAGTTATGTTTATTTCACTGCGACTCCCTGCGTATTGCGACTCCCTGTGTAATCAATGTTTCGTGGTTGGTTTATGTACAGATCACACGACACTGGTCTGTCCTTTGAGCAATTTAATAAAGTAGCGTGTAACTTGCAATGTCCACCGCGGTGTGACGCCAAGCAGAATACGATCGACTCTCAGTAATGTGAGCATTGGTTGCACATCAGTCATTCATTAATCACAGCAATCAATCATTTCACACGTGATTTGTGTTGCACAACATATAGAATGTCTAAGATAGTTGTACTGCATTATGTTAGGTTACAATGTCTAAGATAGTTGTACTGCATTATGTTAGGTTACAATGTCTAATATAGTTGTACTGCATTATGTTAGGTTACAATGTCTAATATAGTTGTACTGCATTATGTTAGGTTACAATGTCTAAAATAGTTGTACTGCATTATGTTAGGTTACAATGTCTAAGATAGTTGTACTGCATTATGTTAGGTTACAATGTCTAAGGTAATTGTACTGCATTATGTTAGGTTACAATGTTTAAGATAGTTGTACTGCATTATGTTAGGTTACAATGTCTAAAATAGTTGTACTGCATTATGTTAGGTTACAATGTCTAAGATAGTTGTACTGCATTATGTTAGGTTACAATGTCTAAGGTAATTGTACTGCATTATGTTAGGTTACAATGTCTAATATAGTTGTACTGCATTATGTTAGGTTACAATGTCTAAAATAGTTGTACTGCATTATGTTAGTTTACAATGTCTAAGGTAGTTGTACTGCATTATGTTAGGTTACAATGTTTAAGATAGTTGTACTGCATTATGTTAGGTTACAATGTCTAATATAGTTGTACTGCATTATGTTAGGTTACAATGTCTAAGACAGTTGTACTGCATTATGTTAGGTTACAATGTCTAAGATAGTTGTACTGCATTATGTTAGGTTACAATGTCTAAGATAGTTGTACTGCATTATGTTAGGTTACAATGTCTAAGATAGTTGTACTGCATTATGTTAGGTTACACAACATGCAGAATGTCTAAGATAGTTGTACTGCATTATGTTAGGTTACAGAGTGAAGACAACCAGGCGTGTTGACAACACGTGACGACGCGTCCTCCCTCAACACCCTGACGACAAGAATGTCGTCTCTCGTTCACCGACATGGCGCCCTGTAAGAGAAGCAACAACAGGTTACTTTTTACACGCCAATTTCTATGAACTTTATTATTATTATTATTATTATTATTATTATCGACACTTCTGCCAAGATTTTGAATTAATAAGGCCGCCGACAACGCCGATATCAATTATGAATATGACGATGACAACGACGACTGATGATAACAAAGCTGGTGGTGCAGAATGATTAAATGATGACACATCGCATTAGTGTTGTTCAGATATATATATCATTCCTGTGCGGAATGCGAGGTCCAGTGATTTACCGAGTGTCGTAGTACTTCTTACTACCTTCTATAATAGGCGATTCACAGCAAAATACGACTTTTGTCCATTTAGAACAACCATTTGCATCATATTGAAGTATGAAAATTACGTTCAATACATGTTGGCAAAATATATTACCCCAAAAAAGGGTTTTAGGAGGCCAACGAGCAACTCCCTCCCCGTCCTTCCCTACACCCGGTGCTGGATCATTCCTAACCCAGGCGCTCGACTTGTCTTCCACTTGCAGACAGTCGTAGGCCTATAATACGTTTTATTGCGTTTGACAAATTAGAATGCTAACCCAAACATTATGCTTGGTACACTGGGTAGTATTTTTATACAGCTTTCGTGGTCATGATATTTACACAAATTACAACACATTGAACGTTGCTTCAATTTATACAATGAGAACATCATGTCGTAAGTGAACGATTTTCTATCGACACTACGGTCATGAAACTCATACAGATCTTATAATAAATGATGATGTTAAACAAGCGATAAACCGACTACGTACGCGTTGTCGTACTCTATGCAGGACATGCCCTTCGTGGAACAATCAAAGCATTCGATACACTGTCTGTTGAAGACTTTCCTGACAGGTCCCTGGCGGTCAAGCCGCAGTCTGAGTTGGCCGTATCCCCTGTCGTACACGCAAACGAAGGCGAAACGTTTCACTGCAATAGAAAGCGATTGCCACCTGTATATCTTCGTTTGATTTCTCGCAGTAGACGTAAATATGAGACTGGCGTAGTCTGGCGTGAATGTCGCAGCAGACATGGCTAATGAGACAAGAGAGAAACGAAGAGCCCGCAGTGGTACCATACTTAACCAGATTGTTTATATATTTTATATATATATATATATATATATATATATATATATATATATATATATATATATATATATATATATAATTTACAGTCAAATGAACTATATTTACTACTTTACTAAACTTAACAATATATTTATACCTTAGTCAATAACGCATAAAATCAATTTTGTTGCGAAATGAGTCTGACACGACAAAAACACAAAACATAAAGAACATATTACATTTAAGTAGCTCACCCAGGGACAATGACTACAAAACAGATTGATAAATACATAAGTACCCAATGTATAGTTTTCTTAGCTACCTCCCAGTAAACCAGACAATGGTTGAAGGAGATCGAACCTAACGACGACACAAGGGTACGGGAGACAACACGTGAGATCGTCTACTTACTGTCAAGCTCCACGCGGTCGACCGTAACGCGATAAGGTCCAAAGCCCCTGCCCCCGCCGATACGCCAAGAGCGCGGCGTGGTAGAATACATTCCTTCTTCAAAGTTGGGCCGGAAGCGCCGTCTAGGTCTAGTGGGATACGTTCGTTCTTCAAAGTTGGGCCAGAAGCGCGGTGTAGTGGAATACAGTCCTTCTTCAAAGTTGGGACGGAAGCGCCGTCTAGGTCTAATGGGATGCGTTCGTTCTTCAAAGTTGGGCCACAATCGCGGTGTGGTGGAATACAGTCCTTCTGCATAATTGTCCCAGATGGACGACTTGGTCGGGGTTCTCCACGATCGTCTGCGTTGACCGAGGCGAAGGCAAAACACAAAGAACACACTGAGAACAGCGTAAACAACGTCTTGACCATCTTCATCGTGTCTGTCTTCTGCTCACTTCTGACACTGCTGTCAGCCGCACCCTTTATAGCGTATCTGAAGGGGCGGGGGAGGCTTTTGCAGCGCCGACAACCTTTCGCGAGATTTATGGGCAGTGCCCATAAATCTCGCGAAAGGTTGTCAGTGGTTAACGACCACCAACTTGCGTGATGTTGGAACTTCTATGCAGTAAGTAAGTATCATTTTATAGTCTACACAAAAATGCTAAGCGATTCTGAGTCAAGTGGTCTTTTATATGATATTATGTATACCAACTATTTAGTAGACTAAAATGCTCTTGCCAAAATTGATTATAATTATGTAATATGCTAGCACAGTCACAGAAGCGCGAATAAGGAACATCTATCACCCATTTAACGACCAAGCTTTTAAATGGTAAAACCACATCACGAACGGATTGTAGGTGATTGGTATTATTTCAATTCAATCAACATGAAAAACAGAAACAAAAAACCAAGTATAGCACATAATAAGTCACGTGGTAGGGTACGGAAAAGAGGTACACGTGAAGTTATACACTTATAAGTGTCTACCCCGTAGAGTAGGGTAGGTAGGGTAGGGTTTGGGAAAAACCAACCCTCAATTTGAATGTAATTAACAGACTGCACCAGAAACATCTCATATCCTGTTTGCCCCGTTGTCTGTGCACGCCTTGTCATGTGCCCCGTTTGACAATGACGTGGGCGGAGCTCTGATGACTGCTATATGACGTCACCACAGTTACCGCAATATGCGTAAGTCACTGTGTTCATTCGTTTCGTCTTATTGCAAAGGTTGCATAGGAAAGGTCATAAGCGTGATTATGTGATCAGTCCAGTCCATCGTCCAGCCGTCTTGTGTTTACAAATATGAGTCTACTAACCTACACTTGACAAGTGAATTTAGTAGTGACATAATATACCTAGAACATAAAATTACATTCAACATACTAAATGAAATGTTATATATGAGACAACCTATCAGTAAATGTCCATGCACATTGTTTCTGGTATTTAACACTCTTAAGATATGCGACAAAACAGTAACGATATCTACTGCAAACGCCTCGACGAAACGTTTCATTGAAATACTACTAAACTAGCTCCTATTATTGAAATCGATATCAATGTTCTGATATAATGTATTGTTTTGCGCCATTTGATCTGTTTTTACTTCAGTGCTGTTTTACTGTCGCGATTTAAATGCCAAGTGATACTAATAGGTCGGTGTGTTTCATTTCTTTATGAAACACCCTTTTAATTACAAAATTACGTTTTCCAAAAATCTAAGCATTTTGTTGAACAAAATGTCCCAAGGACAATTTAATGTGCTGAGGTGCTTTGACAGACACCGTCTGGCCCGTGGACTACTAAGGTAACTAGCGCTAACTTTGACAGACACCGTCTGACCCGTGGACTACTAAGGTAACTAGCGCTAACTTTGACAGACACCGTCTGGCCCGTGGACTACTAAGGTAACTAGCTCTAACTTTGACAGACACCGTCTGGCCCGTGGACTACTAAGGTAACTAGCTCTAACTTTGACAGACACCGTCTGGCCCGTGGACTACTAAGGTAACTAGCTCTAACTTTGACAGACACCGTCTGGCCCGTGGACTACTAAGGTAACTAGCGCTAACTTTGACAGACACCGTCTGACCCGTGGACTACTAAGGTAACTAGCACTAACTTTGACAGACACCGTCTGGCCCGTGGACTACTAAGGTAACTAGCTCTAACTTTGACAGACACCGTCTGGCCCGTGGACTACTCAGGTAACTAGCACTAACTTTGACAGACACCGTCTGGCCCGTGGACTACTAAGGTAACTAGCACTAACTGTGACAGACACCGTCTGGCCCGTGGACTACTAAGGTAACTAGCACTAACTGTGACAGACACCGTCTGGCCCGTGGACTACTCAGGTAACTAGCACTAACTTTGACAGACACCGTCTGGCCCGTGGACTACAAAGGTAACTAGCTCTAACTTTGACAGACACCGTCTGGCCCGTGGACTACTCAGGTAACTAGCGCTAACTTTGACAGACACCGTCTGGCCCGTGGACTACTAAGGTAACTAGCGCTAGCTTTGACAGACACCGTCTGACCCGTGGACTACTAAGGTAACTAGCGCTAGCTTTGACAGACACCGTCTGGCCCGTGGACTACTAAGGTAACTAGCACTAACTTTGACAGACACCGTCTGGCCCGTGGACTACTCAGGTAACTAGCACTAACTTTGACAGACACCGTCTGGCCCGTGGACTACTCAGGTAACTAGCACTAACTTTGACAGACACCGTCTGGCCCGTGGACTACTCAGGTAACTAGCACTAACTTTGACAGACACCGTCTGGCCCGTGGACTACTCAGGTAACTAGCACTAACTTTGACAGACACCGTCTGGCCCGTGGACTACCAAGGTAACTAGCTCTAACTTTGACAGACACCGTCTGGCCCGTGGACTACCAAGGTAACTAGCGCTAACTTTGACAGACACCGTCTGGCCCGTGGACTACTAAGGTAACTAGCGCTAACTTTGACAGACACCGTCTGGCCCGTGAACTACTAAGGTAACTAGCGCTAACTTTGACAGACACCGTCTGGCCCGTGGACTACTAAGGTAACTAGCGCTAACTTTGACAGACACCGTCTGGCCCGTGGACTACTAAGGCAACTAGCGCTAACTTTGACAGACACCGTCTGGCCCGTGGACTACTAAGGTAACTAGCGCTAACTTTGACAGACACCGTCTGGCCCGTGGACTACTAAGGTAACTAGCGCTAACTTTGACAGACACCGTCTGGCCCGTGGACTACTAAGGTAACTAGCACTAACTTTGACAGACACCGTCTGGCCCGTGGACTACTAAGGTAACTAGCACTAACTTTGACAGACACCGTCTGGCCCGTGGACTACTAAGGTAACTAGCACTAACTTTGACAGACACCGTCTGGCCCGTGGACTACTAAGGTAACTAGCGCTAACTTTGACAGACACCGTCTGGCCCGTGGACTACTAAGGTAACTAGCGCTAACTTTGACAGACACCGTCTGGCCCGTGGACTACTAAGGCAACTAGCTCTAACTTTGACAGACACCGTCTGGCCCGTGGACTACTAAGGTAACTAGCGCTAACTTTGACAGACACCGTCTGGCCCGTGAACTACTAAGGTAACTAGCACTAACTTTGACAGACACCGTCTGACCCGTGGACTACTAAGGTAACTAGCTCTAACTTTGACAGACACCGTCTGGCCCGTGGACTACTAAGGTAACTAGCGCTAACTTTGACAGACACCGTCTGGCCCGTGGACTACTCAGGTAACTAGCTCTAACTTTGACAGACACCGTCTGGCCCGTGGACTACTAAGGTAACTAGCGCTAACTTTGACAGACACCGTCTGACCCGTGGACTACTAAGGTAACTAGCGCTAACTTTGACAGACACCGTCTGGCCCGTGGACTACTAAGGTAACTAGCACTAACTTTGACAGACACCGTCTGGCCCGTGGACTACTAAGGTAACTAGCTCTAACTTTGACAGACACCGTCTGGCCCGTGGACTACTAAGGTAACTAGCACTAACTTTGACAGACACCGTCTGGCCCGTGGACTACTAAGGTAACTAGCGCTAACTTTGACAGACACCGTCTGGCCCGTGGACTACTAAGGTAACTAGCACTAACTTTGACAGACACCGTCTGGCCCGTGGACTACTAAGGTAACTAGCACTAACTTTGACAGACACCGTCTGGCCCGTGGACTACTAAGGTAACTAGCACTAACTTTGACAGACACCGTCTGGCCCGTGGACTACTAAGGCAACTAGCACTAACTTTGACAGACACCGTCTGGCCCGTGGACTACTAAGGTAACTAGCACTAACTTTGACAGACACCGTCTGGCCCGTGGACTACTAAGGTAACTAGCTCTAACTTTGACAGACACCGTCTGGCCCGTGGACTACTAAGGTAACTAGCACTAACTGTGACAGACACCGTCTGGCCCGTGGACTACTAAGGTAACTAGCACTAACTTTGACAGACACCGTCTGACCCGTGGACTACTAAGGTAACTAGCTCTAACTTTGACAGACACCGTCTGACCCGTGGACTACTAAGGTAACTAGCGCTAACTTTGACAGACACCGTCTGGCCCGTGGACTACTAAGGTAACTAGCACTAACTGTGACAGACACCGTCTGACCCGTGGACTACTAAGGTAACTAGCGCTAACTTTGACAGACACCGTCTGGCCCGTGGACTACTAAGGTAACTAGCGCTAACTTTGACAGACACCGTCTGGCCCGTGGACTACTAAGGTAACTAGCGCTAACTTTGACAGACACCGTCTGACCCGTGGACTACTAAGGTAACTAGCACTAACTTTGACAGACACCGTCTGACCCGTGGACTACTAAGGTAACTAGCTCTAACTTTGACAGACACCGTCTGACCCGTGGACTACTAAGGTAACTAGCACTAACTTTGACAGACACCGTCTGGCCCGTGGACTACTAAGGTAACTAGCCTAACTTTGACAGACACCGTCTGGCCCGTGGACTACTAAGGTAACTAGCAGCTAACTTTGACAGACACCGTCTGACCCGTGGACTACTAAGGTAACTAGCTCTAACTTTGACAGACACCGTCTGGCCCGTGGACTACTAAGGTAACTAGCCTAACTTTGACAGACACCGTCTGGCCCGTGGACTACTAAGGTAACTAGCGCTAACTTTGACAGACACCGTCTGGCCCGTGGACTACTAAGGTAACTAGCGCTAACTTTGACAGACACCGTCTGGCCCGTGGACTACTAAGGTAACTAGCGCTAACTTTGACAGACACCGTCTGGCCCGTGGACTACTAAGGTAACTAGCGCTAACTTTGACAGACACCGTCTGGCCCGTGGACTACTAAGGTAACTAGCGCTAACTTTGACAGACACCGTCTGGCCCGTGGACTACTAAGGTAACTAGCTCTAACTTTGACAGACACCGTCTGACCCGTGGACTGCTAAGGTAACTAGCTCTAACTTTGACAGACACCGTCTGGCCCGTGAACTACTAAGGTAACTAGCTCTAACTTTGACAGACACCGTCTGGCCCGTGGACTACTAAGGTAACTAGCGCTAACTTTGACAGACACCGTCTGGCCCGTGGACTACTAAGGTAACTAGCGCTAACTTTGACAGACACCGTCTGGCCCGTGGACTACTAAGGTAACTAGCGCTAACTTTGACAGACACCGTCTGGCCCGTGGACTACTAAGGTAACTAGCGCTAACTTTGACAGACACCGTCTGGCCCGTGGACTACTAAGGTAACTAGCGCTAACTTTGACAGACACCGTCTGGCCCGTGGACTACTAAGGTAACTAGCGCTAACTTTGACAGACACCGTCTGGCCCGTGGACTACTAAGGTAACTAGCACTAACTGTGACAGACACCGTCTGGCCCGTGGACTACTAAGGTAACTAGCGCTAACTGTGACAGACACCGTCTGGCCCGTGGACTACTAAGGTAACTAGCGCTAACTTTGACAGACACCGTCTGGCCCGTGGACTACTAAGGTAACTAGCACTAACTTTGACAGACACCGTCTGGCCCGTGGACTACTAAGGTAACTAGCGCTAACTTTGACAGACACCGTCTGGCCCGTGGACTACTAAGGTAACTAGCGCTAACTTTGACAGACACCGTCTGGCCCGTGGACTACTAAGGTAACTAGCACTAACTGTTTACAGACACCGTCTGGCCCGTGGACTACTAAGGTAACTAGCACTAACTTTGACAGACACCGTCTGGCCCGTGGACTACTAAGGTAACTAGCACTAACTTTGACAGACACCGTCTGGCCCGTGGACTACTAAGGTAACTAGCACTAACTTTGACAGACACCGTCTGGCCCGTGGACTACTAAGGTAACTAGCGCTAACTTTGACAGACACCGTCTGGCCCGTGGACTACTAAGGTAACTAGCACTAACTTTGACAGACACCGTCTGGCCCGTGGACTACTAAGGTAACTAGCACTAACTTTGACAGACACCGTCTGGCCCGTGGACTACTAAGGTAACTAGCACTAACTTTGACAGACACCGTCTGGCCCGTGAACTACTAAGGTAACTAGCGCTAACTTTGACAGACACCGTCTGGCCCGTGGACTACTAAGGTAACTAGCGCTAACTTTGACAGACACCGTCTGGCCCGTGGACTACTAAGGTAACTAGCGCTAACTTTGACAGACACCGTCTGGCCCGTGGACTACTAAGGTAACTAGCGCTAACTTTGACAGACACCGTCTGGCCCGTGGACTACTAAGGTAACTAGCACTAACTTTGACAGACACCGTCTGGCCCGTGGACTACTAAGGTAACTAGCACTAACTTTGACAGACACCGTCTGGCCCGTGGACTACTAAGGTAACTAGCGCTAACTTTGACAGACACCGTCTGGCCCGTGGACTACTAAGGTAACTAGCGCTAACTTTGACAGACACCGTCTGGCCCGTGGACTACTAAGGTAACTAGCGCTAACTTTGACAGACACCGTCTGGCCCGTGGACTACTAAGGTAACTAGCGCTAACTTTGACAGACACCGTCTGGCCCGTGGACTACTAAGGTAACTAGCACTAACTTTGACAGACACCGTCTGGCCCGTGGACTACTAAGGTAACTAGCACTAACTTTGACAGACACCGTCTGGCCCGTGGACTACTAAGGTAACTAGCACTAACTTTGACAGACACCGTCTGGCCCGTGGACTACTAAGGTAACTAGCGCTAACTTTGACAGACACCGTCTGGCCCGTGGACTACTAAGGTAACTAGCGCTAACTTTGACAGACACCGTCTGGCCCGTGGACTACTAAGGTAACTAGCACTAACTTTGACAGACACCGTCTGGCCCGTGGACTACTAAGGTAACTAGCGCTAACTTTGACAGACACCGTCTGGCCCGTGGACTACTAAGGTAACTAGCGCTAACTTTGACAGACACCGTCTGGCCCGTGGACTACTAAGGTAACTAGCACTAACTTTGACAGACACCGTCTGGCCCGTGGACTACTAAGGTAACTAGCGTCTAACTTTGACAGACACCGTCTGGCCCGTGGACTACTAAGGTAACTAGCCTAACTTTGACAGACACCGTCTGACCCGTGGACTACTAAGGTAACTAGCGCTAACTTTGACAGACACCGTCTGGCCCGTGGACTACTAAGGTAACTAGCACTAACTTTGACAGACACCGTCTGGCCCGTGGACTACTAAGGTAACTAGAACTAACTTTTGACAGACACCGTCTGGCCCGTGGACTACTAAGGTAACTAGCGCTAACTTTGACAGACACCGTCTGGCCCGTGGACTACTAAGGTAACTAGCGCTAACTTTGACAGACACCGTCTGGCCCGTGGACTACTAAGGTAACTAGCGCTAACTTTGACAGACACCGTCTGGCCCGTGGACTACTAAGGTAACTAGCGCTAACTTTGACAGACACCGTCTGGCCCGTGGACTACTAAGGTAACTAGCGCTAACTTTGACAGACACCGTCTGGCCCGTGGACTACTAAGGTAACTAGCGCTAACTTTGACAGACACCGTCTGGCCCGTGGACTACTAAGGTAACTAGCGCTAACTTTGACAGACACCGTCTGGCCCGTGGACTACTAAGGTAACTAGCACTAACTTTGACAGACACCGTCTGGCCCGTGGACTACTAAGGTAACTAGCACTAACTTTGACAGACACCGTCTGGCCCGTGGACTACTAAGGTAACTAGCCTAACTTTGACAGACACCGTCTGGCCCGTGGACTACTAAGGTAACTAGCTCTAACTTTGACAGACACCGTCTGGCCCGTGGACTACTAAGGTAACTAGCACTAACTTTGACAGACACCGTCTGGCCCGTGGACTACTAAGGTAACTAGCACTAACTTTGACAGACACCGTCTGGCCCGTGGACTACTAAGGTAACTAGCACTAACTTTGACAGACACCGTCTGGCCCGTGGACTACTAAGGTAACTAGCCTAACTTTGACAGACACCGTCTGGCCCGTGGACTACTAAGGTAACTAGCACTAACTTTGACAGACACCGTCTGGCCCGTGGACTACTAAGGTAACTAGCTCTAACTTTGACAGACACCGTCTGGCCCGTGGACTACTAAGGTAACTAGCACTAACTTTGACAGACACCGTCTGGCCCGTGGACTACTAAGGTAACTAGCACTAACTTTGACAGACACCGTCTGGCCCGTGGACTACTAAGGTAACTAGCACTAACTTTGACAGACACCGTCTGGCCCGTGGACTACTAAGGTAACTAGCACTAACTGTGACAGACACCGTCTGGCCCGTGGACTACTAAGGTAACTAGCACTAACTGTGACAGACACCGTCTGGCCCGTGGACTACTAAGGTAACTAGCGCTAACTTTGACAGACACCGTCTGGCCCGTGGACTACTAAGGTAACTAGCGCTAACTTTGACAGACACCGTCTGGCCCGTGGACTACTAAGGTAACTAGCCTAACTTTGACAGACACCGTCTGGCCCGTGGACTACTAAGGTAACTAGCGCTAACTTTGACAGACACCGTCTGGCCCGTGGACTACTAAGGTAACTAGCGCTAACTTTGACAGACACCGTCTGGCCCGTGGACTACTAAGGTAACTAGCGCTAACTTTGACAGACACCGTCTGGCCCGTGGACTACTAAGGTAACTAGCACTAACTTTGACAGACACCGTCTGGCCCGTGGACTACTAAGGTAACTAGCACTAACTGTGACAGACACCGTCTGGCCCGTGGACTACTAAGGTAACTAGCACTAACTTTGACAGACACCGTCTGGCCCGTGGACTACTAAGGTAACTAGCGCTAACTTTGACAGACACCGTCTGGCCCGTGGACTACTAAGGTAACTAGCGCTAACTTTGACAGACACCGTCTGGCCCGTGGACTACTAAGGTAACTAGCGCTAACTTTGACAGACACCGTCTGGCCCGTGGACTACTAAGGTAACTAGCACTAACTTTGACAGACACCGTCTGGCCCGTGGACTACTAAGGTAACTAGCCTAACTTTGACAGACACCGTCTGGCCCGTGGACTACTAAGGTAACTAGCACTAACTTTGACAGACACCGTCTGGCCCGTGGACTACTAAGGTAACTAGCGCTAACTTTGACAGACACCGTCTGGCCCGTGGACTACTAAGGTAACTAGCGCTAACTTTGACAGACACCGTCTGGCCCGTGACTACTAAGGTAACTAGCGCTAACTTTGACAGACACCGTCTGGCCCGTGGACTACTAAGGTAACTAGCACTAACTTTGACAGACACCGTCTGGCCCGTGGACTACTAAGGTAACTAGCACTAACTTTGACAGACACCGTCTGGCCCGTGGACTACTAAGGTAACTAGCGCTAACTTTGACAGACACCGTCTGGCCCGTGACTACTAAGGTAACTAGCCTAACTTTGACAGACACCGTCTGGCCCGTGGACTACTAAGGTAACTAGCGCTAACTTTGACAGACACCGTCTGGCCCGTGGACTACTAAGGTAACTAGCGCTAACTTTGACAGACACCGTCTGGCCCGTGACTACTAAGGTAACTAGCGCTAACTTTGACAGACACCGTCTGGCCCGTGGACTACTAAGGTAACTAGCGCTAACTTTGACAGACACCGTCTGGCCCGTGGACTACTAAGGTAACTAGCGCTAACTTTGACAGACACCGTCTGGCCCGTGACTACTAAGGTAACTAGCGCTAACTTTGACAGACACCGTCTGGCCCGTGACTACTAAGGTAACTAGCGCTAACTTTGACAGACACCGTCTGGCCCGTGACTACTAAGGTAACTAGCCTAACTTTGACAGACACCGTCTGGCCCGTGGACTACTAAGGTAACTAGCGCTAACTTTGACAGACACCGTCTGGCCCGTGGACTACTAAGGTAACTAGCACTAACTTTGACAGACACCGTCTGGCCCGTGGACTACTAAGGTAACTAGCCTAACTTTGACAGACACCGTCTGGCCCGTGGACTACTAAGGTAACTAGCGCTAACTTTGACAGACACCGTCTGGCCCGTGACTACTAAGGTAACTAGCACTAACTTTGACAGACACCGTCTGGCCCGTGGACTACTAAGGTAACTAGCACTAACTTTGACAGACACCGTCTGGCCCGTGGACTACTAAGGTAACTAGCACTAACTTTGACAGACACCGTCTGGCCCGTGGACTACTAAGGTAACTAGCACTAACTTTGACAGACACCGTCTGGCCCGTGGACTACTAAGGTAACTAGCGCTAACTTTGACAGACACCGTCTGGCCCGTGGACTACTAAGGTAACTAGCGCTAACTTTGACAGACACCGTCTGGCCCGTGGACTACTAAGGTAACTAGCCTAACTTTGACAGACACCGTCTGGCCCGTGGACTACTAAGGTAACTAGCCTAACTTTGACGACACCGTCTGCCCGTGGACCTAAGGAACTGCACTACTTTGCAACTCTCTCTCTCTCTCTGCTCTTACTAAGTATATAATATATATATAAGAATATCTATATAATAATAATAATTAAAACCTCTAGCCCGTGAACATGAATACCGACATGACAAACAAGTTCACTGATCAATATAGCTGGCAGTTCAGCCAAACCATTCACAGAAGGGCCGAAGTAAGGAGACTAAGGACACTACTAAAGAGACATAAACCCAAAGCCCCTACATAATATCAGCCTACAGCCAGCAACCCATTCCTCACGCTACTCCGCCAAACCTGCTGACAAAGAACATGACAAAAACCAACATTACTCACTTACTCTGATGAAACAATAATTAAACACCCTACCTTAACACAGATGATGTTAAGGTAGATGGCGTTGGCGTTCAACCAGTAACTTCACAACATGTAACGTTGCTTATTACAATTTATAAATTCACAAACCAGAGCAAATGCTTGGAGGAAATTCGAACGAGTGAAGGCAGGTAGACGCATATCACGTAAACGTCAAAGAAATGTGCTCAGCTCGTGTGTTACTCCGGCATACACGAATGCACTAGAGACTGTGGCATAAACAGAGAAACAACAGGAGAAAGTATAGATTTGCGAGAAAAAATAACAACCAGGTAAGAATAATCGTGGGAGTTAAGAGAGCTTATAACTAGAAAATGGATTAAATGAGAGTGGAGGTTGGAGTGAAGGAAAGTTCTAAGAAGAAATTGGTGAAGAGCACATGAGCTGGTCATGTAGAACAATTGGGAGATGAAAAACTGGCAAAGAGAACAGATGCCCAGATAGTGGAGGGGAAATAGAGGCGACGAAGACCGAAATTGCGATGGGGGTTGCATTAATAGTGACCTAGAAAGAGTGGGAGAAGAATGGGAAACAAAAAAATAGAAGGAATTGGGGACTGCTGACAGAGAACGTAGTAAGAGAAAATGAGAGGAAGAAAAAAGACAATGGAGAGGGAATTCATGGTCAACTCACCCCTGACGACAGTGATGCCAAGAAAATAATGACAACAAAATGCAATTTGATCCTAGTCTAGTAACCGGGTAACTGTTATTTTGAATCCTTAATTATCCTTAGCCATCATTACACTGAAAGTAACGACTTTTGCATTGCTCTGTCAATTTTACCCTGCAGTCAGCGACAGAGGTGGAGAATTCTTAACTTAATCTTATTTGAATGATGACAATGTGTTTGTGAACGGGTAAGACTGGGGACAAAATCTTACACAGACATCCTGAAACCCACTGAACTTTGTGACACTGTGAATCAGGCAGCCAGTTATTGGTCCTCCGTTTCCCATCATCCAATTTTTTTCCTGGATTTGGGAGGGCGCATGGCCCCCCTGGCCCCCCCTCTGGCTATCCCACTGGCTCGTTAGTTTTTGGGGGATATAAACTATGTAGCTAGTGCCCTATTGCGGTCTCTTTTATTATCCCACTGTAAGTTGGTAGTGACAGACAGTGGAATAATAACAGTTATTTTAATTGTACCACATTTTGGTCGTTTCGTTAAAAGCAAACATTTCGGAATCTATGATGGAATGGAATACCATAGGCATTTAAAAAATGGAGTCTTGTATATGATATATATATATATATATATATATATATATATATATATATATATATATATATATATATGTGTGTGTGTGGGTGTGTATGTGATGTGTATATGTATATGTATATATATATATATATATATATATATATATATATATATATATATATATTGTGTTATGTTATATTATAATATTATACTATATTACATGTATATTATGTTATACTATATTACATGTATAGTATACTATATTATATATTCTTCTTCCGTCCCCGTCATTCTTCCCGTGGTGGGCTGGATTGAGGGAGTTCCTTCCGTCCCCACCGATCGATGGCCATATTACTGCGCGGTGTATCCAAGCAAATGATATTGTGTCCGTACTTACCACTCAGTTATCTCACGAACATTAGTCATGTGACTTTTTATCTACACGGCATGGTTATTACCTGTCCGCTATTACACAGTTGCTAATGTTTGCCCCCTGGTGGTGAGCCTGTATGTAAAATGAATTTTGCCACCAACACAAAATAAGGCAAAATTATTTTCATGTCATAGACGTGTTTGATATATGTTGATTTATAACGTTTTCTCATTTCTTAGAGAATTGGGCGGTGAACCACTTTACCCCACCGAGCGCTAGTGTGGGAATGGTTTTTGTTAAGTGAGAATACAATAACGTTGGTATAAATAACTGTTGACCTATAGTTTTGTTTGTCTTGATACATGGATTGGGGTAAGGTGGCGTATCCTACCTGAGCGTATTGGGGTGGGAGATGACGAAATATTACCATTGCTCTATTTGTTCACATGAAGACTCGACATATCGAACGAAGGTTTTAAAAACGTTAGGTATATCCAAAATCTTTGTGACATTATGTCCCAATGAAATCAATACATTGGTCAGGTTTGGTCAAAATCACATATTCACACAACTAACCTAATTATATCTACTCTTATTACTGGCATGCTTCTCAAAACAATGAAGTTGAACCATGCCCGTGCTAGACATGTAGTATGAACAACAGCCATCCGCATTTTAAACCTGCCTTGTAATGTCTATGTCTAGGTCCTATCTGACTCCCAACGTTCACAATAGACAGGTATTCATACTGACTCAAAAAGGTAGCGCAGTATCCAATTATCATAATTGCTCTAAGCGCTTTACACTTTACTCCCTGGCAGACCTGTTCAATCGAACACCATCGCAATTTCTCTGGGAATCATTCATCTACGTTGCAATTAATGCGCGAAGACTAATATTATCTCTGACCAAACTCACCCCGCCCATCATCTCTTCGAATTATTACCGTCAGGCAAACTTTTTAGAAGCACCCGTACGAAAACAAATCGCTTTATAAATATATTTTACCCCCGTGCCGTAGCACGGGGGTAAAAAGTTAACTTGACTGTGTTCAATATTCTAGCGGAATTGTTCTTTTTCTGACGCTGGTTGGTGTGACTGGACCGTACGCGCGTGGCGTATCTGTTCTCAAGAGCGGATCGATGGTGCTGCACACCAATCTTCTCTTATTGTGAAATTTTAGCTTAACTTAATAACTCTATAAATACAATTTTAAACATAATTTTATAAATTATTTTTTGGACGCATTCAATATAAATATAGTACCATTTTACATATAATTTAATTGCAAATATAATTTTAATGACATTTAGACCTTTTTAATATTTATTGGTTTATTAACTTTAAATTAAATTGTTAGAAGATAATTTATAATTTTAAAGGACATTTTATATTATATATATATAAGGTTCGATGCCGTGGTTGGGACAGAACTCGAACCTGGGTCTCTTAGCCGAGAGTGCCAAGTTCAAGCTACAGCACCACTGCGCTACTGCGGCGAATTGTCTCGTACGCACACACATATTCGTCTTCATTCCTTCACTTTAAATCTATAAGGCAAACAAATGACCGCTAAATAGAGTTGAAAAACACTGAAAGACCAAACACTTGGAAATGATGTAATTATCTAACCCCCACCCTCTTAGCAGCAGTCGATTTTCTTCCGCATTGATCTTGCTGATATTTTAAAACGTTGACCAGGGCCAGCACGCACAGAACGGTCAAATGTCACGGTGGGTACATTGGAACAAAGCAATCACATGATTACGTCGTAGACTCAGACAAGATTGCCAAACCCTGCGACGACATTTGGCGTTATACGTCGTGTCTCAATATAATAAAAATAACAGTTCTAATAATACATCTTATTCCTTGGCACTTGTACGTATTTTACTCAGACGTTATAAGAACTACTCCCCGCCGGCTGGAGCATCGTGGGAATCCACTCATGCGTGACGACAGAGGGCGCTTTGTCACACTGATAGCAAATCCTGCTTACAACTGCGTATGAGAACATTTCAACTAAGCTATCGATCTACGTGACGTGTTGATCGCTCGCTGTGGGCAGCCGTCGTGTAGGTGACACCGTGTAGTAGGAACACTGTCACTCACTTTGTGTGCACCACAACTTGCCGATACATCCCCGCTCGACGGTGTGCAGGTACGCCCGTGAGCCAGCGGGCCGTCACCGCGGTGTCATGGTCTTCTTTTTCCTTTTCTTCGTTCTTTTTCTTCGGTTCTCTTGTTCACGAAAATTTAGCGTTAAGGCTTTTGGGCGGCCTGACAGGCGTTTTCTCTCGTGCTGGGTTTTAGCAGTTTCGTGTTAGGCATTTTATTCCGGGATTTATGTTCTTGCACAAAATGTATGGACCTAGGGTGTTGATGCACGCCTTCTCTATGTTGTTAGACTCGCTGGCTTGATTGCTTCTTCTTGAAAGTAACTGTTATATGTGTTGTTACCGCTATATGCAAGTAGAATGTACTAATACAATGCCAGAAAAAGGGCTATTGCGAGCAAAGCTGTGTTGTCCCGCTTTGGCAGCACAGCAAGACCAGCGGAAGACCGCCGCCATTTGGAATAGAATCTTCGCGCACGTTCTTGAAAAAAGGTCATATCAGAGTAGACACAACACACAGACAAATAGCGATCTTTCAATGTTTCACCACATACAAATATCAATATGACATTTTGAAAACCGTGCTAGTATTTTACAGAAAAGTGTGTGTCTTTTTGAGCTTCGCTTTGTGAATGTGTGCTTCGCCGAACAACGTTCAGTACTGCCCCCTGTGAGTGACTATGGAATGACAACAACATAAACTTTTGTTATCCATAATACAGTAACGCGAAACGGGTGCACACGCACACACACACACACACACACACAGACTGACACACACACAGACACATACACACACACATAAATGTCATTCTGTGGTGCATTATTTGTGACACCTTGGAATCACTAGATGACGCTGATAAACGTGCTTCTAATGGAACACTGACACAAAATGACACCTAGGCCAGGGATCATCTCATAACGTTGATGTCCAACATGAATCCTGTACAAATCCGACCGATGTTATGCCATAAAAGATTAATATGAAATTATTAACAGTTGTAAAATAGTGTACTTCTTTAATGTCCATACTTTTAAGAGGTATTGATTGATTTAACATATTGAACATACAATAGCATGTGTCAAAATTAACTATTGTATTATAAATTATTTTGATGTGTCATCGTGGGATGTTTTCTATCTCAGAAATAGTCACATGCAAAGAAAAAATACAGCTGACAGTTATATTTAATGAATGTATATTGCCAATGACACAGCGGTAAAGTTACCAGACTGTTATTCTAATTTTATATCGATCTATGACTAAGTGAGATTTTGTTTCTTCCATTTCGTAACTTTGTTATTGATAAACATAATGCTATCGTCATGTAATATAGCTCATGAAAAGGCCATGCGTTGCATGAACAATTATATAAACTAAGTTTACAATGCGACACTAATGACAAGGGACTACAAATCTAAACATTTTAATGTCTCTTAATCCCAGTAAGCAACATAAATACAGACCAAAATTATACATATATTTTATATATTATACAATGACATATGGACAACACATTTTCACATGACATTGTTTTAGGAAATCAAAAATCTCACTTAAAAAATTACCAGTTACTAAATACTGATCCAAGTGCCATAAACAGGGCAAGACAAAACGTATGTGCATCTAATGTAACTAAAATAGAAACACATATTTTTTCCTAATAAAAATATATTTGTCCAATATAAATTATAAAATAGCTTACATTTTTACCACACTGGATTTATCCCACAAGTTTTTATTTTTGATCCTTGTTCTGATTTATAAAAAGTACCATGTTGTTAGATGACATCCGCACATGTTCAAGATTTTTATTTTGAAATATTGTTTATATCATAACCATAACGTGGTGAAAACCTGATTACTAAATGTTTATTTTATACCCATATACACTGTATGTGTAGGCTTAAAAATACAAGTGTACCATCCAAAATGCCCAGACCATGCTAGCCAATAATCTTCAATAATTATTTAACAATACTGAGATAAAATGGATGCTCTTGCACAGTTTATTAATGCACTCTGAATAAATATTCAAACACATGCTAAACATATACACTGTACAGTCAATGTCAAATATGCTATTATGACAACTACATCCACCCCTTTCTCGAGTGCTTTAGACACTGCTGTAATGTTAGTCAACGTTTTTCAACAGTTCATGAAACCTGTGCATACCGATGATGCCGGAAACATAGCGCTTGAGTTCGTCAACGGTGGAGGGCTGGAGCTGGTCGAAGAGATTGACAGTCGGCAGGAAGTATTGTGGAAGGTTGCCGGTCAATAGGTAGCGCTCCAGACAGATGAAGAAGTCGATGAAGCGCTCTGGCAGGGACTGTTCACTCCAGTCGTCCTCCTCCTCCAGGACACGTAACATCACTGTGCGCAACATGCCGTCGGTGATCATGTCCAAGTGGCTGTTCCTGTGACATACACTGCTGACGATGTGCAAGCATTTGTTGACACATGACGTGGCTGCAGAGCCTTGAAGAAGTTGCTGCTCCTGTAAGAAGAAGTCTTGTCGCCACCTCTTGCTGGCGTCATCATCATCCCCACCTTCCGTCACGGGATCGGCAAGAAGACACTTGCTGTCAATCACAAGTTGTGGGAGCAAATTCATTTTTAACGTGTCCCAACCGGCAAACTCCACGACAAGCTTTGCTGCATCGTCCGTCGTTATAACGTACTCCTGTGTGTTTTCACATTTTGAGAGCGACTCGCAAACACCGTGGAATATGCCCAGCATCTCTGTCGTTGACAAGTATCCGTCAGGGGTGGCGCATAACTTCAAGTTATCGCTTCCGACCCGCGCACGCAGCATCAACCAACCAGGACAGCTCTCGACCACCTTCCACCGTTTCCGACCGAGCACTATTGGTATGCGTACGTCAAATTCATCCTCGCCGTCAACTGTAGCAGTTCGCCGGAGCATGGCTGCTGTGCTGCCCTCGTCGACCCGACCTACAACGTCTCGTCGCTTGTTGTATTCGCGGCGGAACATTTCTACAACATCGTCAATGACAGTGAGTGTCTCGTTTGAGATCTCATCTTCAACAGTGTCCACAACGTGCTGTTTGTAGAATGATTCAAGGCCGTCGTGAAGATTTTCCGCCTTAGCATCCAACTCTGGTTGGTCACTGTGCTTACACTCTGGCACCTTCACCTCATAGGAATACCCGGACTTCTCTGTGGTGCATTCTTCTTCATCATCAGAGAGCTTCTTTGCTGCTTTCTCTTCGTCTGAGAGATAATCGTGCAGTTTGGTGGCTCCGTAAAGGATGCCAGCTCCTAGTGCTGCAGCCACCCCCATCCCTAGCAAGGTGCCAATCCCTGGACCACCTTTCTTCTCCTTCTCCGGTCTCCCTCCATATGCCATTGGGTGACCTGTCAGAAAGCACACACTGTAAGTACTCACTAAACACAGTCTCTCCTGAAGTACACAATTTTCTAACCACACAGGTTTATAGACGTTATGCCCCAAGTCACACATGTCCTAAATTATTGTTAAGTCTTAACATAGATCAGTGGACATTAGCACTAATAACTTTGTGGTACATTTCAAGTAATTGGTGCTTTTTAATCGTTACTTATTATCTTTTTGGGGTAATCTTCCAGTTAACTGTTTTTACCACCTTTTTTCTATGTGTATGCGTTCAGAATGTCATTCGACATAACTTCACAAAGAAGTCATATGTTGATTTTTTTATTGTGTTTTAAAGCAATTTAATGCCGCCGAGTCGACTTAAATAAGCTGATGTCACAGGGCGCGAGCAGCCATTATTGCAGTAAACCAGTCTCTCCTACGCTGAACTTGTTCACGCTATTTCGGATTATGTAAACTGCGATATCTATTAGATAACGGTACCGAGATATCAAATGCCTATTCTGAAACTGAAGACGTTTACGTCGCATGAGTCATCGGTTGGGAAATTTTTCAGTTCCGGCAGTTGAGAGTTGTTGATAAAAATAAAAACTATTGATTCGCATTGAAGGCAGTTGTCGAACAAAACTAGCAGGGTACTAAATATTTTACCATGATCGCCCGAACTTATACATACTCACCCAGAAATCTGTACAGTGTTTATATTCAGTAGACTTCACTTCACAAGATATTTCGCGGAAATAATTACGCAGGCTTTCACAAGTCACAAGAGTCGCAAACTACTTCCGCTCCCTTTTCGACCTTCACCCCAGCAGAACGAGGCTGGCGTTTCGCTGCTGTGGGAACGAGGTAAATTCCATTTCCAGCTGGGCGATGTTGTGGTGTTTTTCTGTGCGACGCTAATATTTCTCGCACCGTATCTTCTCATACACTGAAAAGCTTCACAACAGCCTATCAAAATGGTACGTATTGTTTAAGATGCGAAATATTGGCATATACAGGAATAGAGAAACGCAGTAAACATATAATTAAACTGATGCCAGTTAATTTAATATCACGACTGTCTGAAGTCTGAAAGTCCAAGATGAATAGATCGAATGGTAACGATAATTATCGTTGACAGTCCTGTCAACACAACGTTGTTGTGACTTATGTCAAAAAAGATGACTGTCATATAAAGCAGGCCGGCATTTCCAGTTCGGTAATTGTTGGAGTCCATGATTTTTGTCAGGACGTAATACCAAATAGAGAACAGTATTACTAATATAATAAATAAGCTACCCAGCAAACAAGGAACCATTTCTGAACCAGTTGGCACATGTCACACTGGTTCATAATCACGGGTCGTTGTTTGCTGGGTATACCTTATAAGATATTAAGATATACACCAGAACTGACTTCAAATTCAGTTACCCAACAAAACTGCCTCACAATATACACCTGACTTCACCCCAAATTCACAGTAGAACTGGCTCACAAGAGTTGTACTTGTAGAGGTAGATGTTATGTCCCAATATGCACAGTAGAGCCTAGGCTAGGGCGCTGGACTATATCAATCGAGGGGGACAGTGGTTGAATCCCAACTACCACCATTTAGAAACTTTTCATTCACCTCACATTGCCTGTGTCTTTCCAAAGAGACACTAAAAGCCGATGGTCACTTAATTCTATCTGGTGTCTATGCTGGGTGAGTAAAAGATCCCACACAGGGAGGTAAAATTGTAACCTGTAGTAGACTCGCTAATTCTAGAGAAAGACAACTCTAAAAACCAAGCTAATAATACTCTGGCCTGACTGGCCATAAACATGGGGCTAACTCAGAGTGATGAACCATAAACCTAAGTCGCATATGTCCCCAGTCACTTATGTCCCAAATATTATGGTCGATGTGTCCCAAAAACAAGATACTACCAGGTAAGTGACGTTTAACGTATCCAAATGACTTCAAATGTTCCACAAGGAGTGTCAATATTAATGCTAATATATCCAAATATTTATAATAAACCGTCTAGGATATATGTGACTTGGGACATCAAATCCATAGGCCCCTCACAGTACACACCAGAACTGCATGACTCCAAACACCAGAACTGACTCACAGTATACACCAGAACTGACTCGCAATACACACCAGAACTGACTCACAGTATACCCCAGAACTTACAATACACACCAGAACTGACTCACAGTATACACCATAACTTACTATACACACCAGAACTGACTCATAATACACACCAGAACTTACAATACACACCAGAACTGACTCACATTATACACCAGAACTTACAATACACACCAGAACTGACTCACAATATACACCATAACTTACTATACACACCAGAACTGACTCACAGTACACACCATAACTTACAGTACACACCAGAACTGACTCACAATACACACCAGAACTCACTCACAGTACACACCAGAACTTACAATACACACCAGAACTGACTCACAATACACACCAGAACTGACTCACAACATAACTTAATCACAACAGAACTGACTCACTACAGAACTGATTTAAAATACAGAACTTGCTCAAAATACAGATCATAACTGACTAACAACAGAATTGACCCGAAGTACACTTGCAACAGAACAGACGCACAATACACAATGAAACTGAATCACAATACGTAATATAAATTGACTTAACTTACAGACAGTGGTGTAAAGAAATGCATCAGATCTACACCCTGCAACATCACACACACCCTGCGGGAAACTGATTAAACATAACCTTTAAATTGAGACAATAAAATAACTGTGCCTTGTATTGTGACATATTGCTGATCCTGTTGAATGGCCATTGATTACAGATGCTGTCACGGACCAAGCCGGCCACAGGCCCGGGGTCTCCTGTGGTGTCGAAGGACAAACAGAAACAGAAGAAGAAGATCCCCAAAATGGAAGATTTCTTGAACTCGCGGGACTACACAGGGGCAATAACCCTGTTGGAGGTCTGTTTGCTTACCTCCAGCAAATAGCATGAGTAATTTTGTATGAGACCAAACGGTCAATCTTGTGTCTGATATACTCATATCTGATATCAGAATAATATGGGTGTGGAGAAGCAATTTAAAATGTTCAAATCCAAGTGCCGTCAGAACAGTATTAATTTGCTGTTTGTATTCATATGTCGTCATCATCATCATTGTGCAGCCAGAGCATCCCGTGGTTGGGCGAAGGCCTCATGCTGTTTTCCATACGTATTTCTGCGAATTGGCCTATATATATATATATATATATATATATATATGCACATGTGCTGTGGATGTGTATGCATTTACAACAGGTACAGGTGAAAAAATATATATTACTCTAGTATATGTTGTTAATATTGTTGTTGAATAAACTTTGGTTCGTTCAATTGGTCCTTTACAAAATCTAATCAGCCGTTACAATAACGCATTGGTAAAAGAAACATTTATTAGATGGTAATATTACAGCTACATATGTCTGCATTACAATGTGTTACAGTTTGACCATTACAATGTGTTACAGTTTGACCGTAACAGTGGCAAGGGTTCTGAGGAGACAAACATGTGGATCGCGTACTGCTACTTCCACCTGGGCGAGTACCAGAAGGCAATGAAGGTGAGTAGCAGGGCTCTACATATATCTGTTAACATTTTTTGAGACCTGACATTGTGATGAAGAAATCTATTTCAGAGTTGCAGATGACTTTAATATTGAACTAGAGAGTATTTACCTATTCAAACATATTATAAATACCCATGACTACTTTTTTATACTATAACTTACCTGTTGGAACAAAAAACTGAAGGCAGCATATTACATTACACTATTTATGTTTTAAACCCTTTATACAGGCTGTATTATCAATATCTGGGAAGTGACAAACCACTGCAATTTCCAGATTTCTCTGATGGATGGCAAAGTTAATACGTATGTACATAAGTAAATAACACAAAATATCCACATTTTTGTGTGTTGAATACACCACCAATCGTAAGGTCACTGGTGCAAGGACGTGCTTATTATGCTTTAAAATGTTAGACTATTGTAATTTCTCCGCCACAAGTTTGTTTCCATAGATACTTCGCAAGTTTGTTTTGGAAATGTAATATATTTTTCATCATTTACGTAACAATTCTAACACATGTTAGATCTATTCAGAAAGTTGGTCACATGATGGGTCACATGACTGACATGTTACAGGAATACCTGCATCTGGTGAAAAGTCCAACAGTCAACCCAGAGGTGTGGAACTTCCTCGGGTGTTGTCGCTTCCTTCTGGGAATGTACCAAGAGGCAGACGAGGCGGCACAAAAAGGTACTTCAGCTGCAGATGTCCTCAAATGTACTTAGCCGTTACAAAAGTGACAATATGCTAGATTCCTCGACCAAAGTGACAATACAGTAAACCTGTCTTGGTCAACTGCTCCTACAGCCCAGCAATTGGTCACTCAAGAGAGGTGGTCTCTTATAACAGGTGGCACACAAAATCATGTCAGCATAATTATGAGTGTGTACATGAATGTGTGTATCATTAATACATTTTGTATTTAGGACTGTGTATAAGACAAGGTATAAAAACATTGGGCTACAATTTAATAGTGTATTATGTTCATCTTTGTTAATATCAAATTTACATTTCTGTCTACTGATAATTCTTCGAGCACTGTTCACCTAAAATAATCACTTTCTAAAAAACGCATCTATAGTTGTCTGCTAAAAAGCAATTCGCTTTTCTGCATTGTTCAGTTTCACGCAATTTCTCTGCCTGGCAAATTGAAACAGTGAACGGCGGCTGATTTGTGCATAAGCCAAAGTCATTCAGTGTCTGTAGATGTTCAGCTGCCTGCTGATTTGTTAGCTCTCCCGCATGCTCGGGCAGTTTGATGTACCAATCAAATAAATCGACCAATCAGATAAATCGACATACATGTATTTAGTGAACTCGAAACTGATTATGAAACATGTTCCGATGTGAACAATTTGTGTGGTCGCTGGTCACGTTTGGTGGGTAGTTGGTCATGGCAGGTTATTTTTCCCAACACAATACATGATAATATTCTTATTATGTTAGAACGAAGGAGTATATGAGTATACTTAAATGTAACTTGTTTCTCTGAATTCTTTAGTGTAACCTCTGTGACCTGGGGCATTTTTTGATATAGCTTTGTATTGCAAGTTTGTGAATAACACTATCTGAAATGTAACTGACACATTTGTTGATTTGTATTGTATTCTACATATAGCATTCTATGCAAACACATCCATGTATTGTGTTTCATACATTTAGTTTCAAAGTTGATTAGTGTATTTACTATTGTCTTGTTTGTAACCCGAGTGTAATTGTATGTGTATGCTGCACGGACGCAGAGATCTGTGTCATGAAATTATGAGAATTCAAAATGGTTGATGGGAATGAACCACAACAGTGTTGTTAACACTTCAGCTTCTCAGGCCATTTTGTTTCCCCTACATTACTTGTGTCTTTCAGAAGAGCCCCTGTAGTCTAGTTCCCATAGATATTGTATCTATAGATGCCACAAAAGGAAATTGAACAAGATCTGTCGTGCAGACATGGACTCACTCAGCTGAGATCTTGTTCACTGAAAGCACATTGCCATAACAACCAACCTAGTGATTGTGGCCATTTAGTCGGAAAAAGTACCGCTGAAGGCAGAATATTGCTTCAGTATTGCAGAATATTGCTTCTAATGGCATACTGTTGCTTCTAATGACAGAGTATTGCTTCTGAATGCACATTATTGCTTCTAATGGTAGCGTATTGTTGCAGGTCCAGCCTGCTCCCTCCAGAATCGCCTGCTCTTTCATCTGTCCCACAAGTTTGGAGATGAGAAGCGTCTGATGACGTACCACCAGGCACTGAGGGACATCTTTGAGGACCAGTTGTCTCTCGCATCCATCCACTACCTGCGCAGTCACTACCAGGAGGCCATCGACATCTACAAACGCATCCTCCTCGACAACAGGCAAGTTGACCCGGCTGTCACATCATATTGTAGTCAGCTGGCCATTGGGTCCAGCCCCACTGAGGGTCCTCGTGAAATCTCCTATGATAGGTTGACTTGATAGTTGATACATCGTTTCATGTTTACAACTGAGGAGATTGAGCGTGAACGTTAGTACTTAATAATCACCTGAATTCGTGATTTTATATTGATATTTTAAATATTTCACTAAAACCAACTATTCTAAGACTTTGTTTGTATAACATATGATGAATGAATAGCATGACATTACAATATGGCTACCTTTCAAAAATGTTTCTTCACGTTTTAGTATAAAAAAACAGTTATGTTAAGAGAGACACTTGTCACATGGCCCAGTGTCACGTTACCTCTGGCAGACAATGTGTTCAACCACTCAGACTGCCGCCAATAATATATGTTGCTTTATCACCAGCATCATCAAGCTGCACATTATATGTGATGTGTTCTAACGAAATGAGTCGTATGTCAAGAAAAAAGCCAAAGTTATTGGACGTTGAACATGCCTAGGGTAGAAAGTTTCAAACGGAGAAAAACGCATTTGAAGTTCGCGGTCACATAAGCACACAGTCGAGTACATTGTCGATCCAAAATCGGCTGTTTTGCTTCTATTACTCCATTTGATGCATTCAAAATAAACTACCAAGGCATGTTCGCTGTCGAAGATATATCATGCTAACTGTTTACTGAAATTATTACAACATAATCCGAGTATTTAGCAATGTTTTGTAGCAGCGACCCGATCAATTCCACGTTGTTTACGGCTAGCGAGAGCGCACTGCGCCTGCGCGCACACCTCTAAGCCAATCAGGGCCCCGCTGTCAGCTCCTCACGGCGTCTAGTTATATTAAGAGAGACACTTGTCACATGGCCCAGTGTCACGTTACCTCTGGCAGACAATGTGTTCAACCACTCAGACTGCCGCCAATAATATATGTTGCTTTATCACCAGCATCATCAAGCTGCACATTATATATATCGTGTGTTTGCCCTGAAGGTTTGCCATTGAACAACAAAAACATATTTTGTTTTGTATACAATCATGTTGATGTCAGTTTTCTCACCCGAATGGCTAACTGGCTGTATAGTACTATAACATGTTGTACTTGGTCTACCAGGGAATTTCTTGCACTCAAACTCTATATGACTAGTTGTAAGTAAGACAGTTTATTACCAAGTAATATTAAAAATGCACAAGGAATTTGTTGCATTTTGGCGTTAACATACATATGTACTCGTATTCATGCATCCAATATTATAAAACTAAGCTATGCAAGGTGGAAATTTAGCAGCCAACTGACAACACATTATAGGAAAATCGTGAATGTTTACATAAAAAGCTCAATTTGGTAAGATCAATATCATCTGAACATTATTTTAATGTTACATTATCTTAATGTCACTACAATGTGTTGTACATTGTCTTCCAGAGAGTTTCTTGCACTCAATGTGTACGTGGCTCTGTGTTACTACAAACTCGACTACTACGATGTGTCACAGGTAGGGACAACATTCTACTCAGAGTATGCTAAGAAATGCTTTTTTGATGAATGTTGCCAACATCTCATACAAGTGATACACATTTACCTCGATGATTATCTGCTAAACGGCAACCTAAAACAAATTTTTACTATATTTTTGTGGATAAAGAGGCATTAGTGGTGTGGCTGCAGCAGTACACATGACTGTTTGTGGTGTTGTAGGAAGTGTTGGCGGTCTACCTGCAGCATTACACATGACTGTTTGTGGTGTTGTAGGAAGTGTTGGCGGTCTACCTGCAGCATTACACATGACTGTTTGTGGTGTTGTAGGAAGTGTTGGCGGTCTACCTGCAGCAGTACACATGACTGTTTGTGGTGTTGTAGGAAGTGTTGGCGGTCTACCTGCGGCAGTACACATGACTGTTTGTGGTGTTGTAGGAAGTGTTGGCGGTCTACCTGCAGCAGTACACATGACTGTTTGTGGTGTTGTAGGAAGTGTTGGCGGTCTACCTGCAGCAGTACACATGACTGTTTGTGGTGTTGTAGGAAGTGTTGGCGGTCTACCTGCGGCAGTACACATGACTGTTTGTGGTGTTGTAGGAAGTGTTGTCGGTCTACCTGCGGCAGTACACATGACTGTTTGTGGTGTTGTAGGAAGTGTTGGCGGTCTACCTGCAGCAGTACACATGACTGTTTGTGGTGTTGTAGGAAGTGTTGGCGGTCTACCTGCAGCAGTACACATGACTGTTTGTGGTGTTGTAGGAAGTGTTGGCGGTCTACCTGCAGCAGTACACATGACTGTTTGTGGTGTTGTAGGAAGTGTTGGCGGTCTACCTGCAGCAGTACACATGACTGTTTGTGGTGTTGTAGGAAGTGTTGGCGGTCTACCTGCAGCAGTACACATGACTGTTTGTGGTGTTGTAGGAAGTGTTGGCGGTCTACCTGCAGCAGTACACATGACTGTTTGTGGTGTTGTAGGAAGTGTTGGCGGTCTACCTGCAGCAGTACACATGACTGTTTGTGGTGTTGTAGGAAGTGTTGGCGGTCTACCTGCAGCAGTACACATGACTGTTTGTGGTGTTGTAGGAAGTGTTGGCGGTCTACCTGCAGCAGTACACATGACTGTTTGTGGTGTTGTAGGAAGTGTTGGCGGTCTACCTGCAGCAGTACCCTGACAGTGCTATTGCACTCAATCTGAAGGCTTGCAACCACTTCCGACTCTACAACGGCAAAGCTGCAGAGGTTGTTGCATTTACAGTTTATCAATTTACAAGTACAGCTTTTTCTAAAAGCGCACACAGATACACAGTTATTTTTGTATAAAATTAAATAGTGTTCAGTATATTACAAATATCAAGTTTCATCAAGAAACAGAACTGTGTTGGCCGAAATGTAGAATGATAATAATCAAATTCAGTTGTTTTTAAAATCCATTATTACCAATCAAAGTGCTTCACATAGTGAATTTATATGTAGGCTAAATGCTGAAATATAGAATAAATTAGATAGTGTACAATATTTAGAGTGTTAAGATACAGTTTTAGACAATGTGATTACAAACCATGGGAGTGTTCTGGGATTTTTCAGCAATGCCATTAATCTCTGTGTTGATCTTGCACATTTGAGCAAGTTAGCACATATTCCTGTGCCTAGAATTAGGGTTAGGGGTTGGTCAGCTAACATGGAGGTCTACCTGAACTGGTGGTCATGTTAGTGCTTGTGGTTTTTCACTTCAGGCGGAGTTAAAGAGCCTACAAGACATGGCGTCTCCCTCTTTCACCTTTGCCAGGGATCTCATTAAACACAATCTGGTACGTATCAGTGTCCAGAACAACGGTCACTGAATGTCTGACGTCCACTTAGACGTCCAGATTATCTTCATTATTTTGAACATTCCACGTCGCTATGTTACAATGGTTATATGTTTATGATTATCACATTATGTTAACACTACGTCTGCATTATTAAAGGTTTACATAATTAAGGCTACACACATGACTTCAAGAATGACACAAATGTGACTAACACATGAAGGCATTTTATGGCTAATATACAGAGAATTATTTATAGAAAATATTTGAAATTTTTTATGTGTGTGCATACCTGGAAATCGGTTTTCGATACTGTAAAAAGATACATTAATTAATCAATATTTATAACAATTCAACTTCCAAAAGTTGGGCATGATTTATTGCTACAAACTTGCTCCCCAGGTGGTGTTCCGGTCAGGCGAAGGAGCACTACAGGTGCTGCCCCCTCTCATCGACGTTATACCCGAAGCTCGTCTTAACCTCGTCATCTATTACCTGCGTCAAGGTATGATACTTGACCAGGCCAGCGTCCACTGGGCAGCTGGTGGAACATTGGGCCTGGTCAAGTCTCCGCTCGGAGGTGTTGAATTTGTGTGTTCATTTCAGCGACACTATGGAACCTTTTTCTCAAGGTATCCCCAAGAATGGACCTAATTTCCAATACTTCATTGTTTTGTAAATAACTTGGCACTGTCCTTGTGTATCTCGGACAAAGTGTTGCATGTGCAGGCATATGTCTGCAAGCAGTGACAGGAATGTGTTCTTTCACGGAAACAAGACTACAGACCTGAGTAAAAAATTATGTTCAGACGAATTTGTCTGCGGAGGCTTGTTTAGGGGGGCAGTGCAATATTGATACAGCGCTGGTGAATAAATAGTCATGATTTCACTGCTAGAGTAGGCAATAAATGTGTTTATCTGCGACATTGTTAATTACAAAATTAAATGCTGCCAAAAATGGGATCAAGGATGAATGGCCTTTTTATAACACAGCACTTAAATGGTGTCAGAAGTGGGATCAAAGGAGGCAACTGGTGTTCTAGTAGCTCTTCAGTATTTGGGTAATGAGATTCCCTCCTGAACGACAAGGGAAACATTGATTGTGCAAGAAAGAAGGATAATAATAGGATTAGGGGTGGTTGTGTTTGGTAGGAGGTTGTGTTGTGAGCTGTCTGTTGTGTTAGATGATGTGAGGTGTGTGTTTGTTGTTAGATGACATGATGTGAGGTGTGTGTTTGTTGTTAGATGACATGATGGTAGGTGTGTGTTTGTTGTTAGATGACATGATGTGAGGTGTGTGTTTGTTGTTAGATGACATGATGTGAGGTGTGTGTTTGTTGTTAGATGACATGATGTGAGGTGTGGGTTTGTTGTTAGATGACATGATGTGAGGTGTGTGTTTGTTGTTAGATGACATGATGTGAGGTGTGGGTTTGTTGTTAGATGACATGATGGTAGGTGTGTGTTTGTTGTTAGATGACATGATGTGAGGTGTGTGTTTGTTGTTAGATGACATGATGTGAGGTGTGTGTTTGTTGTTAGATGACATGATGGTAGGTGTGTGTTTGTTGTTAGATGACATGATGTGAGGTGTGTGTTTGTTGTTAGATGACATGATGTGAGGTGTGTGTTTGTTGTTAGATGACATGATGTGAGGTGTGGGTTTGTTGTTAGATGACATGATGTGAGGTGCATGTTTGTTGTTAGATGACATGATGTGAGGTGTGGGTTTGTTGTTAGATGACATGATGTGAGGTGTGGGTTTGTTGTTAGATGACATGATGTGAGATGTGTGTTTGTTGTTAGATGACATGATGTGAGGTGTGGGTTTGTTGTTAGATGACATGATGTGAGGTGTGCGTTTGTTAGATGACATGATGTGAGGTGTGTGTTTGTTGTTAGATGACATGATGGTAGGTGTGTGTTTGTTGTTGGATGACATGATGTGAGGTGTGTGTTTGTTGTTAGATGACATGATGGAGGTGTGTGTTTGTTGTTAGATGACATGATGTGAGGTGTGTGTTTGTTGTTAGATGACATGATGTGAGGTGTGTGTTTGTTGTTAGATGACATGATGTGAGGTGTGGGTTTGTTGTTAGATGACATGATGTGAGGTGTGTGTTTGTTGTTAGATGACATGATGTGAGGTGTGGGTTTGTTGTTAGATGACATGATGGTAGGTGTGTGTTTGTTGTTAGATGACATGATGTAGGTGTGTGTTTGTTAGATGACATGATGTGAGGTGTGTGTTTGTTGTTAGATGACATGATGGTAGGTGTGTGTTTGTTGTTAGATGACATGATGTAGGTGTGTGTTTGTTGTTAGATGACATGATGTGAGGTGTGTGTTTGTTGTTAGATGACATGATGTGAGGTGTGGGTTTGTTGTTAGATGACATGATGTGAGGTGATGTTTGTTGTTAGATGACATGATGTGAGGTGTGGGTTTGTTGTTAGATGACATGATGTGAGATTTTGGGTTTGTTGTTAGATGCATGACTGTGAGAGTGTGATTTGTTGTTAGATGCAGATGTGAGGTGTTGTCTGTTGTTAGATGACATGATGTGAGGTGTGCGTTTGTTAGATGACATGATGTGCAGGTGTGTGTTTGTTGTTGATGACATGATGGAGGTGTGTGTTTGTTGTTAGATGACATGATGTGAGGTGTGTGTTTGTTGTTAGATGACATGATGTGAGGTGTGTGTTTGTTGTTAGATGACATGATGTGAGGTGTGTATTTGTTTTTAGATAACATGATGGTAGGTGTGTGTTTGTTGTTAGATGACATGATGTGAGGTGTGTGTTGGTTGTTAGATAACATGATGGTAGGTGTGTGTTTGTTGTTAGATGACATGATGTGAGGTGTGTGTTTGTTAGATGACATGATGTGAGGTGTGTGTTTGTTGTTAGATAACATGATGGTAGGTGTGTGTTTGTTAGATGACATGATGTGAGGTGTGAGTTTGTTGTTAGATGACATGATGTGAGGTGTGTATTTGTTTTTAGATAACATGATGGTAGGTGTGTGTTTGTTGTTAGATGACATGATGTGAGGTGTGTGTTTGTTGTTAGATAACATGATGGTAGGTGTGTGTTTGTTAGATGACATGATGTGAGGTGTGTGTTTGTTGTTAGATGACATGACTGAGGCCTACAACCTCATCAAGGACCTGGAGCCCACTACACCTCAGGAGTATATCCTCAAGGGAGTCGTCAACGCAGCCCTGGGCCAGGAGCAGGGATCAGTGAGTGTTGCTCTTTCCCAGCTTCAGTACCTCAGCCTATGGCAGGGATGACCCACAGGTGCCAAGGTTGTGGTCCAGTGAGACAGACTTGCCAAGTTGTAAAGTGTGAAGCACTTGACGACAAGAACCTGGGTTCGAACCATGTTCTATGTTTAAAACTTTGGGCTACTTTTTCACTCTACTCCAGTTCACTCAGATGTATGAATGTCTTTGAATGAATATCTTGCAGTAGTGGATGTTTGTGTACAAATACCGGTAGTCTTTGTGCATTAACTGCAGCATAGCTGAATTCTTCCAAAAAAAGTTGAAGTTCAATTGAACAGGTCTGCCGCGAGTAAAGTGTAAGTAAGGAGTAAGTTGTAATAGCTTTGTTTCCTCTTGGTAAACTTGTCACATGGTAAGTCATCATTTTCAATGGGTCACCAAAGTGTAAAACGCTTTGAACAATTCTGAGGATTGGTATCGCGTTATATAAGAACCTACATTTACCTTTTTGAACAGTCGTGGGGACTTGATACCATCCTGTGTAAAGAGCTACCTTTTTGACTTCCACATATTGTGTGAGGCTCCGTGTCAATCCACACAGCCACGTATTACTGTTGTCATGTAACATTAAGAATATGCATGAACACTACCATAAGATGGATATATGTTTCTATGCATGCACTCACATATAAATTAACATGTCTTAGTCCCTTTGTAAACTGCCGTAATTAATAACACTATACAGATATGAGTGTATTACAGCAGTGTGTAATAAATAAGTTTTATGCTAAAATGACCACATTATGAATGCCCATTGAAAGCACAAAGGCACTAAATGACCATTTTCATAATTTGGATGTTGAATCACACCACATTGTTGCATAGTACTGCAACGTACAAATAACCGTGATAGAGCACAAGTGTTTTACCAAGTGCAAGTAGTTAGCACACAAGTAGATGAGGCTGGGTACAAGTAGTACTGACTTAATCCAAGTAGCAGAGTCTGAGTTGCCGTAGCTGTGACTGAGTGCCACTGAGTGCCACTGAGTGCCACTTGGCTGTTATTTCTCTGTTGCCTCATATCCACAGGATCCAAAGGGTGTAAGTAACACATTGTGCTGGTGATTATTCTTACCCTCTTGCCTCCTACCCTTGTAGCCTCCAGTGCCACTCTCATCAACCTTCAGTGCTTCTCTGCACACACTGACAATTATCCGTTTTTTGGGATGCTTACAACAAGTCCAAGACAAGACACTGTTGTTATGTCGTCAATTTAAATGACATCAGGTATCTGCATTTACAAGTCTTACAGGTGCCACTAGTAAAGATACATTATTTGTTTGCAAAATCACATTTTTGACCAATGCAAGTATCTCTGGAATTTATCAATCTTAAGCAAGTCATTCATAGCCTGTCATTTATATTATGCAGTTGATAAGTGAACGATTGCTGGCACATTTCCAGCTTTTCAGCATTCAACCATCTTCATTAATTCCTGTTTACCTATGAATATGTATGTCTGTATATATTCCTTGCATTTCCTATATAATTGGTTTCACAGACATTGCTGTGTTTCTTCATGTTTGCCTGGCTCATCTTTGTTCAACCAGTTCCTTAAAGAAGTCCCACAGAGACTGCACTAAATAGTTCCTTATAGAAGCCCTATAGAGACTGCACTAAACAGTTCCTTAAAGAAGTCCTACAGAGACTGCACTAAACAGTTCCTTAAAGAAGTCCTACAGAGACTGCACTAAACAGTTCCCTATAGAAGTCCTACAGAGACTACACTAAACAGTTCCTTAAAGAAGTCCTACAGAGACTGCACTAAACAGTTCCTTATAGAAGTCCTACAGAGACTACACTAAACAGTTCCTTAAAGAAGTCCTATGGAGACTGCACTAAACAGTTCCTTATAGAAGTCCTATGGAGACTGCACTAAACAGTTCCTTAAAGAAGTCCTACAGAGACTACACTAAACAGTTCCCTATAGAAGTCCTACAGAGACTACACTAAACAGTTCCTTAAAGAAGTCCTACAGAGACTGCACTAAACAGTTCCTTATAGAAGTCCTACAGAGACTACACTAAACAGTTCCTTAAAGAAGTCCTATGGAGACTGCACTAAACAGTTCCTTATAGAAGTCCTACAGAGACTGCACTAAACAGTTCCTTAAAGAAGTCCTACAGAGACTGCACTAAACAGTTCCTTAAAGAAGTCCTACAGAGACTACACTAAACAGTTCCTTAAAGAAGTCCTATGGAGACTGCACTAAACAGTTCCTTATAGAAGTCCTATGGAGACTGCACTAAACAGTTCCTTAAAGAAGTCCTACAGAGACTGCACTAAACAGTTCCTTAAAGAAGTCCTACAGAGACTGCACTAAATAGTTTCTTATAGTAGTCCTATAGAGACTGCACTAAACAGTTCCTTATAGAAATCCTACAGAGACTGCACTAAACAGTTCCTTAAAGAAGTCCTACAGAGACTGCACTAAACAGTTCCCTATAGAAGTCCTACAGAGACTGCACTAACAGTTCCCTATAGAAGTCCTAAAGAGACTGCACTAAACAGTTCCCTATAGTAGTCCTACAGAGATTGCACTAAACAGGATTTAAAACACAAATGTAAAATGTTTGAACTGTTCTCGATCGTGAACCTGACAGATCCAACCTTTAGAATGCATCTGTTTCTGGTCGTTGTGCTCTTGTGTCCAGTATGAACACTTCCTGGGGTCTGTTTCTCTTGTTAAACCACCAGTAAATACATACTTAGGCTTGATAGCACTTTGATGAATAATGGGTTTATTATTGGCAGTAAGCATAACCACAAATGTGTTTTACTTTTTACTTACAATTTTTATAGACCAGTTTATTTTATTATATATACATAATTTAATGCTCTTCATTTAATTACATTTTCATATTGATTCTATGTAATGCTTGTTTTTACAGACATTTATGTTATAGTTATTTAATATCTTAATATTATTTTATTGTATTCAAACATTTTTTAAATATAAATTTATACTTACTATGTAGTATGTACCCCTGTACTATTCAGCATGCTAAATGCAGCACACTAAACTAAAACCTTTATATCTTGAACTTTTTCTTTCTCAAATACTGTTTGATCAAACTTCTGTATTGTTTTTAATCTTTTCTGTTTATGTATTTTGATATGTAGAACAGTACAAACATGTATTGTTACATGTCAACTCTAGTGTATAAACAGAGATGTTGGGGCTGACATGTTCAGATAGAGCAATTTGATCAGTATGCCAATGACAGAAGTATTACCTAGCTGAGCCAACTGGCTAATATTAAGTACAGATTATGTACTTGTGAGTTTGGTTGGGAGTTGATGAGATACATGTGAATGATTAGGCAGCCACCTGTGATCAGCAATGTCCTGTCATAACTGTGCCATGTTCGTACTATCGTAGTATACAGCAGAACATTGCTCAGGTGCATTTTTTTAATTGAATACAAAAATAAAATGCATATTATATGTGACACAACAGCCTGAGCTTGTGATATTAACTTAGAGAGATAGTTTTATGAGGCATTATTCTGTGGGCTGTTGTATTAATGTTAATAGTTCTAGATTAAATGAGCAACTGTATACGTTGACAACTGGCTGAGACTAACCATCTAAACACTGACTGTTGACAGAGAGAACATCTGAAGATTGCGCAGCAGTACTTCCAACTGGTTGGGGGCTCAGCCAGTGAATGTGGTAGGTGGCTGGTCACTCCTAGCCAAGTCTGTCTGTCTGTGCTGTCTGTCTGTCTGTACTGTGGGTGCTAGATTGTCATCGCTGTTATACAGTGTATTTGGTAGATTGCCACAACTATAGATAACCCAATTGCTGCTGTTGCTAGATTGTTTCAACTCTAGAAAATCGAGGAACTTCTATGTGTGCTAGATTGTCACAACCAGAGATAATAGAGCAACTGTGTGCATTTTACTGGTCACAACTGAATGATTGTTACAACTGTTGAGAATAACATTGCTATATGAGGTTGATTTTCAAAACTGTGAATAGCTAGACTGCTGTGTGCTAGATTGTCACAACTCTAGATAACCTAGCAGCTGTGTGTGCTAGATTGTCACAACTGTAGATAACGTAGCTGCTGTGTGTGCTAGATTGTCACAACTGTAGATAACGTAGCTGCTGTGTGTGCTAGATTGTCACAACTGTAGATAACCTAGCTGCTGTGTGTGTTAGATTGTCACAACTGTAGATAACCTAGCTGCTGTGTGTGCTAGATTGTCATAACTGTAGATAACTTAACTGCTGTGTCGCTAGATTGTCACAACTGTAGATAACCTAGCAGCTGTGTGTGCTAGATTGTCACAACTGTAGATAACCTAGCTGCTGTGTGTGCTAGATTGTCACAACTGTAGATAACCTAGCTGCTGTGTGTGTTAGATTGTCACAACTGTAGATAACCTAGCAGCTGTGTGTGCTAGATTGTCACAACTGTAGATAACCTAGCTGCTGTGTGTGCTAGATTGTCACAACTGTAGATAACCTAGCAGCTGTGTGTGCTAGATTGTCACAACTGTAGATAACCTAGCAGCTGTGTGTGCTAGATTGTCACAACTGTAGATAACCTAGCTGCTGTGTGTGCTAGATTGTCACAACTGTAGATAACCTAGCTGCTGTGTGTGCTAGATTGTCACAACTGTAGATAACCTAGCTGCTGTGTGTGCTAGATTGTCACAACTGTAGATAACCTAGCTGCTGTGTGTGCTAGATTGTCACAACTGTAGATAACCTAGCTGCTGTGTGTGTTAGATTGTCACAACTGTAGATAACCTAGCTGCTGTGTGTGCTAGATTGTCACAACTGTAGATAACGTAGCTGCTGTGTGTGCTAGATTGTCACAACTGTAGATAACCTAGCTGCTGTGTGTGCTAGATTGTCACAACTGTAGATAACCTAGCTGCTGTGTCGCTAGATTGTCACAACTGTAGATAACCTAGCTGCTGTGTGCTAGATTGTCACAACTGTAGATAACCTAGCTGCTGTGTGTGCTAGATTGTCACAACTGTAGATAACCTAGCTGCTGTGTGTGCTAGATTGTCACAACTGTAGATAACCTAGCTGCTGTGTGTGCTAGATTGTCACAACTGTAGATAACCTAGCTGCTGTGTGTGCTAGATTGTCACAACTGTAGATAACCTAGCAGCTGTGTGTGCTAGATTGTCACAACTGTAGATAACCTAGCTGCTGTGTGTGTAGATTGTCACAACTGTAGATAACCTAGCTGCTGTGTGTGCTAGATTGTCACAACTGTAGATAACCTAGCAGCTGTGTGTGCTAGATTGTCACAACTGTAGATAACCTAGCTGCTGTGTGTGCTAGATTGTCACAACTGTAGATAACCTAGTTGCTGTGTGTGCTAGATTGTCATAACTGTAGATAACCTAGCTGCTGTGTGTGTTAGATTGTCACAACTGTAGATAACGTAGCAGCTGTGTGTGCTAGATTGTCACAACTGTAGATAATGTAGTGTGTGCTAGATTGTCACAACTGTAGATAACCTAGCAGCTGTGTGTGCTAGATTGTCACAACTGTAGATAACCTAGTTGCTGTGTGTGCTAGATTGTCATAACTGTAGATAACCTAGCTGCTGTGTGTGTTAGATTGTCACAACTGTAGATAACGTAGCAGCTGTGTGTGCTAGATTGTCACAACTGTAGATAATGTAGTGTGTGCTAGATTGTCACAACTGTAGATAACCTAGCAGCTGTGTGTGCTAGATTGTCACAACTGTAGATAACGTAGCTGCTGTGTGTGCTAGATTGTCACAACTGTAGATAACCTAGCTGCTGTGTGCTAGATTGTCACAACTGTAGATAACCTAGCTGCTGTGTGCTAGATTGTCACAACTGTAGATAACCTAGCTGCTGTGTGTGCTAGATTGTCACAACTGTAGATAACCTAGCTGCTGTGTGTGCTAGATTGTCACAACTGTAGATAACCTAGCTGCTGTGTGTGTTATATTGTCACAACTGTAGATAACCTAGCTGCTGTATGTGCTAGATTGTCACAACTGTAGATAACCTAGCTGCTGTATGTGCTAGATTGTCACAACTGTAGATAACCTAGCTGCTGTGTGCTTGCAGACACTATCCCGGGCCGCCAGTGCATGTCGTCCTGTTTCTTCCTCCTGAAGCAGTTTGATGACGTCCTCATCTACCTCAACTCCATCAAGGTAGGTTGTTGTGTTTATGTGTACTCAGTCTCTCTCTCAACTTCGCAGAAGCCAAGTCAACTGGGTCAACCTTATAATGATACAGTGTCTTCATGATATGATACATACTGTGATTATTGCTCAAATTAAATGCTGTTTTTGTTATGTTTTTCTTTATTTAGTACATCCTACCAGTGCATCATGACAAGGTTTTTTCTTTAGAATATCCTTCCCTAGAGTTGGTGCTAATACCTTGTTACATCTAAACAAAACTGTTTCTTCACAAACAACTCCTATTTCATGTCTTGTGTATCTTAACTGAGAAATTATATTCATTGCCAGTTCGTCCATGATCATTACTGTCTGTGGTTCACTTGACTGTTCTCATGTACAGAGTTACTTCTACAATGACGACATGTTCAACTACAACTACGCCCAGGCCAAGGCCGTCACCTCCAACTACAAGGAGGCCGAGGAGGTGGGTGGAGGCGGTGGGGTCAAATGTCATACATAGACACATAGGGCAATATGTTGTGTCACACAAAGACATACATAAAGTTATATAGAGACACACCAGATAGCATGTAATACAGACACATGGGATAGAAAGTAATACAGACTCACGGGATAGCATGTAATATAGACACACGGGATAGCATGTAATACAGACACACGGGATAGCATGTAATACAGACACACGGGATAGCATGTAATATAGACACACGGGATAGAATGTAATACAGACACACGGGATAGAATGTAATATAGACACAGGGGATAGAATGTAATACAGACACACAGGATAGAATGTAATACAGACACACGGGATAGAATGTAATATAGACACAGGGGATAGAATGTAATACAGACACACAGGATAGAATGTAATACAGACACACGGGATAGCATGTAATATAGACACACGGGATAGAATGTAATACAGACACACGGGATAGAATGTAATACAGACACATGGGATAGCATGTAATATAGACACATGGGATAGAATGTAATACAGACACAGGGGATAGAATGTAATATAGACACACAGGATAGAATGTAATACAGACACACGGGATAGAATGTAATATAGACACAGGGGATAGAATGTAATACAGACACACCAGATAGAATGTAATACAGACACACGGGATAAAATGTAATATAGACACAGGGGATAGAATGTAATACAGACACACCAGATAGAATGTAATACAGACACATGGGATAGCATGTAATACAGACACATGGGATAGCATGTAATACAGACACATGGGATAGCATGTAATACAGACACATGGGATAGCATGTAATACAGACACATGGGATAGCATGGAATATAGACACAAGGCAAAATATCATAGACACATGTCATATAGATACCATTGAGCAAAATGTCATATACACACCCATAGGCAGAATGTTATGTAGTCATATATAAATATCACATGCAGTTAAGGTACAAAATGTCACAGGAAGTGTCTTGGTTTAAAATGTCACACACGTGTCACATAGCTTATCGTTACACAAAATGCTATCGCATAAAATATTCATAACAGTAAAAACTGTTAGGCAGTAGCTTTCTTTGGATCCAGAATAAAACGCAACAGAAATAATATAATTCCTCCTGCAATGTAAAATCCACCAATAATTGTTGGTGCTTGTAGAAATAATAGAAAGTCCTATCCTATCCTATCCTATCCTATCCTATCCTATCCTATCCTATCCTATCCTATCCTATCCTATCCTATCCTATCCTATCCTATCCTATCATGTGCTGTTACAGATCTTCCTGCTCATCCAGAGTGAGAAGATTAAGGCGGACTACATCTACCTGAGCTGGCTGGCACGATGCTGTGAGTTTGTTGTGTGACTAACACCATTCTAAGGTTACTCCAACTACTTGAGTAGGTGGACAGCGTGTTCTTACAGGTCCAGTATTCACAGCAACGTTAACAGAACTACCAGTGCAGCAATGTATTTATGTTTCTACATTCTATACACAGACTTGCAAACTAGAGTTTATAGTTCCAGTTTTTTAAGTGTGATATAAACAGTTATAAATAATTGTTTTTTTATGTTAAAATTAGGGGTAGAGAAGATATCAAATTTATTTTTTATATAACGTTTTAGAGATCATGTTAGTGCACAAATCAAAACAAAAACATGTTATAGGTACACATTGTGTACATAGGTTGTGCATTAAATGTTTACATACAAAATTGAAATAAAAATAATAAAATTTCTGTCACGTGTTAGTGTAAATAAGACAGTAGACGGCAGTAGCAGTTTGTTGAACTTGTTGTAGACATCATGAACCGTAAGCCTCGCCTCGCCTGGGAACTCTATCTCAAGATGGAGACATCCGGCGAGTCTTTTAGTCTCCTTCAGCTCATTGCCAACGACTGCTACAAGGTCAGTGTTCTCATCAGTCAGTCACTCAGTCACTCAGTCAGTCAGTCATGCAGTCCACCAGTCAGTCTACTGCCTTGTGTTTAATGCATACAGATTTTTAGAAACAATGTGTGTAAAGATCAAGTTAAAAAGTAAAATAATAACTGTCCACACATAGATGCCTGGGTGCAGTGTCATACGGGAAAGTGCTTCATCTAAAATTAGATTCCCTAAACATTCTTTTATGAGGTGCGGTGTAAGTCGCCTAGCTACAGTGGCCTGTGAATGCTGGTATTAAACGTGCTTTGTCTCTTCAGATGGGGCAGTTCTACTATGCAGCGAAGGCGTTTGACGTGTTGGAGCGTCTCGACCCTAACCCTGAGTACTGGGAGGGCAAGAGGGGAGCTTGTGTCGGAGTCTTCCAGATGATCCTTGCTGGCCACGAACCAAAGTGAGGAGCCTGCTATACTCAGTACTCACACACTGCAGTAACTCTCGTTCGAAATTAGACTAACAGAATTTGATTTTACAGCAAATTTAAACAGTTTCACATTTCCATATTATATATTTTTAACTACAGCACTTGATTTGATATTGAGACTTTTGTATGGATTAATTAACTTTCTTTACCTAATTTATGCAGATATTTTATCATACATAATCAGTGTATTTATATTAACGTAAACACTTATTTGTATAAATCATCTCGTGTTTATAATCTCGAGTTACATGTTCTTGTATATTAAATGTGTTCTGTTTAGTTTATATCTGTCAGTTTTGGTTTTAGTATAGCTCCATGAACATCAACGGATATGGCATTATATCAAATTAATCATTTTAATTATAAATTATGGTTCGACCAACGGGTGGTGTCTCAGAGAGACCAACGTGTGATGTCTCAGAGAGACCAATGTGTGGTGTCTCAGAGAGACCAATGTATGGTGTTTCAGAGAGACCAACATGTGGTGTTTCAGAGAGACCAACGTGTGGTGTCTCAGAGAGACCAACGTGTGGTGTTTCAGAGAGACCAACGTGTGGTGTCTCAGAGAGACCAACGTGTGGTGTTTCAGAGAGACCAACGTCTGGTGTTTCAGAGGACCAACATCTGGTGTTTCAGAGAGACCAACATGTTGTGTTTCAGAGAGACCAACGTCTGGTGTTTCAGAGAGACCAACGTGTGGTGTTTCAGAGAGACCAACGTGTGGTGTCTCAGAGAGACCAACGTGTGGTGTCTCAGAGAGACCAACGTGTGGTGTCTCAGAGAGACCAACGTGTGGTGTCTCAGAGAGACCAACGTGTGGTGTCTCAGAGAGACCAACGTGTGGTGTCTCAGAGAGACCAACGTGTGGTGTCTCAGAGAGACCAACGTGTGGTGTCTCAGAGAGACCAACGTGTGGTGTTTCAGAGAGACCAACGTCTGGTGTTTCAGAGAGACCAACGTGTGGTGTTTCAGAGAGACCAACGTCTGGTGTTTCAGAGAGACCAACGTGTGGTGTTTCAGAGAGACCAACGTCTGGTGTTTCAGAGAGACCAACGTGTGGTGTTTCAGAGAGACCAACGTGTGGTGTCTCAGAGAGACCAACGTGTGGTGTTTCAGAGAGACCAACGTCTGGTGTTTCAGAGAGACCAACATGTGGTGTCTCAGAGTGACCAACGTGTGGTGTTTCAGAGAGACCAACGTGTGGTGTCTCAGAGAGACCAACGTGTGGAGAGACCAACGTCTGGTGTTTCAGAGACCAATGTGTGGTGTCTCAGAGACCAATGTGTGGTGTCTCAGAGAGACCAACGTGTGGTGTCTCAGAGAGATCAATGTGTGATGTCTCAGAGAGACCAACGTGTGGTGTCTCATAGAGACCAACGTGTGGTGTCTCAGAGAGATCAATGTGTGGTGTCTCAGAGAGACCAACGTGTGGTGTCTCAGAGAGACCAACGTGTGGTGTCTCAGAGAGATCAATGTGTGATGTCTCAGAGAGACCAACGTGTGGTGTCTCAGAGAGATCAACGTGTGGTGTCTCAGAGAGACCAACGTGTGGTGTCTCAGAGAGATCAATGTGTGATGTCTCAGAGAGACCAACGTGTGGTGTCTCAGAGAGACCAACGTGTGGTGTCTCAGAGAGATCAATGTGTGATGTCTCAGAGAGACCAACGTGTGGTGTCTCAGAGAGATCAATGTGTGGTGTCTCAGAGAGAGACCAATGTGTGGTGTCTCAGAGAGAGACCAATGTGTGGTGTCTCAGAGAGAGATCAATGTGTGGTGTCTCAGAAAGAGACCAATGTGTGTCTCAGAGACCAATGCGTGGTGTTTCAGAGAGACGCTGCGAGATGTGGTCACGATGCTGCGTAACACGGGCAACCCTCAGGTCGAGTACATCGTCCGCACCATGAAGAAATGGGCGAAGGAGAACCGTGTGCCCGTGTCATAGAGCAAACACAGCATGCATGGCACATGAACATGCATGCACCATGACGTGTCATCAAACACGTGGGACACATTCCAGATCAGTTCCTTAGGTCCTATCTATCAATAACTCGCCCACATATCCGAATATACTGTTATGTCAATATTTCCTTTGCTATATTTTATTATATTTATGAAGAATCTCATGATGCATAGATTGGTTTTAATCAATTCCTCCTTCCTTAAGTTCCTTCTCACATTCTTTTTAGTAAGCATTACTATTATGGCAGTCCACCTAAAAATAATAGTAGGAACAAGTTTAAGAAGTATAGAATTTGTGTATATGTGCTGTGATATTGAATGTTACAATTATGTATATATCCTCAGTAGTGGTGTATTGAAGGCTTTGGTTTTACTTCCAATGTTGTGTTGTCTCATGTTACCTAACTTATAAACATTAAAGTTGTTTTTCTCATATTTTTAGTCATCACTTGAACAATAGTAATGTTATAGCTATGAAATAGTATGTATACATTATACCAACACACCATAGCAAGTGCTTTAAGCACCATGCATATTTTGTTGTTGATTAATTACAAATATGTACTTAAAAACAATGTGCTTGCACTGAACTGAACAAATCATAGCAGTCATTTAGAATTGAGGCAAACATTCCTTTACATTTTAAAAACGATATTCTGTAAATATATACCTGAAACTTTCAAGCAATAATAGTATATATTTTTGTATGCTTATTTTTAAAATATAACGATATACGAATATAAAGATGTATGAAAAGATTACCGTCTTCACATATGGCCCTGCTGGTGTGATCTGCACTGGTTTATTTTTAAACTAACTACATGTGTAGTGTCTAATACTGTCCATGGCATGCGGTACACATGTACTCTGGCATGGTCTTACAGAGCTCATTATACCTGGACTGAATTCTCCATAATATGAACAAAAAACGCAGATGAATTTTGCAGCATTTATTACATTCTTGTGCATCCATGTCAGGTAACAGTAACGAATATTCAGATAATTTAACAAAAACAGTTGCCTACACTGTTACTGGTTGAAGAGACACAAAAATAGGCACACACAACTTGGTAAGAATATAAATATTCTAGCGAGAGAATAAACTTATATTTACTGCAGTGCCATTCAGTTAAACAACACCAAATGAAAATGTGACATGTCTAACTATAAGTACTCAGTGCCAAAACAGGCATCATCGATTGATTTGTATTTTCAAAGTTTGTTATTGCTTCATTTTGTACAAAAACATACATTTTATATTATTATGCAGACCGTACTTAAAATAATTGCATGCATAATTAAACCGGAAGCAAAATAAAAGGCACAAAGATATTCTGTCGAGTGATTATGCCGTGAGCCTAGACCCCTGGGCAACAGCTCCATGACATATCCCACACTGCGAAGGGGAACTGTCCCTTGCTCCCAAAATATCCCACACGGCAAAGGGAACAGTTCTTAGCTCCCAAAACATCTCACACACGGCAAGTGGGAAACTTCCTAGCTCCCAAAATATTTCGCACTGCAAATGGGAAACTTCTTAGTTCCCAACACATCCCACACTGCAAGTAGGAAACTTCCTAGTTCCCAACACTTTCCACACTGCAAGTAGGAAACTTCCTAGTTCCCAACACTTTCCACACTGCAAGTAGGAAACTTCCTAGTTCCCAACACTTTCCACACTGCAAGTAGGAAACTTCCTAGTTCCCAACACTTTCCACACTGCAAGTAGGAAACTTCCTAGTTCCCCACTGCAAGTAGGAAACTTCCTAGTTCCCAACACTTTCCACACTAAATAGAAACTTCCTGTTCCCAACATTTCACACGCAAGAGGAAACTTCCAGTTCCCCACTGCAAGTAGAAACTTCCACCCAACACTTTCCACACTGCAAGTGGGAAACTTCCTATCCCAACACTTTCCACACTCAAGTAGAATTTTAGTTCCAACACTTTCCACACTAAGGAAACTTCCTAGTTCCCAACGCTTCCACATAATAGGAATTTCCAGTCCCACACTTTCCACACTGCAAGTAGGAAATTTCCTAGTTCCCAACACTTTCCACACTGCAAGTAGGAATTTCCTAGTTCCCAACACTTTCCACACTGCAAGTAGGAAACTTCCTAGTTCCCAACTCTTTCCACACTGCAAGTAGGAAATTTCCTAGTTCCCAACACTTTCCACACTGCAAGTAGGAAACTTCCTAGCTCCCCACCTTCCACACTGCAAGTGGGAAACTAGTATCCTCATTGCAAGGGGATGCTTAAAAACTTGATGTTAAACATCTTAATTATCATTTCAACATTAGCCCAAACAGGTGATTATTGTGAAACCTTCAGGAGCCTCCACACGATGAAATAACTTAAATGTAACTGAGACAACCTCTGCCCCCATCAACACCTTTACTTCTGCCCCCATCAACACCTTTACTTCTGCCCCCATCAACACCTTTACTGGCCAAAGTGTCACACAAGAGGGACACATTCAAGGCAAGACACGTCTCAGTCGCGGCAGATGTTTCATTATTGAAATATGCACACGATCCGGGCATACTGAACGGCCTATGGAAACTACATACTTTGTGACTGTGAGGGTGTGTGGATCTGTACAAGTGTTTACATATGCATGTGTTTGTGCATGAATATTTGAGTGCGTGCATGGGTGATTATATGTATGAGTGCAAGTGAATGTACATGTCATGTGCCACGAGTGCATATATCCACAATGAACGTTGCACACACACGCACGCACGCACGCACGCATGCACGCACACAAACTTCTGTATTCAATACTACAACATTAGTTTTGAGGTACGTGCATTATTTTGAGAAAATCACTTCACCAGCGTCCACAGGCAACAGTTGGCTGTGGAGCTCAAGTGACCACTTACCTAACTCCCTAACTAAAACACTATGTACATGAGTTGCCGCCCCTGCCGTAGAATACATGAGAACCAGCAGGCCCCCACACACCCACACTGGCATCCTACACACATCTTAAATAACACAAAGTAATTTCCATAAATAAAATCCACCTAACTTACATGGTTCTGTGTGACAGCACCATGCTGGTACACGCTATCAATTAGCTACGCTTAACTGTACGACCCGTGGTGCCCCGTACCCTGACACCAGGGTGAATCTTCATAGGGTAACTAACTACCCCCATGGCTGAGTCATGTTCATAATCTCATCACTGTACAAAGTCCACATCAGTGTCTGTCTCACGAGGCTGCTGTCTTGTTTGGCACAGTGCCAACGCTGCAGTCTCCTACACCGATATCTTGATGTAGCCATGCTGCCCATTAGGATCGCGCTTGCCTGCTAGGGGCGCCACCGGTGAACTGCCGCCCGCTGCTCCGGTGTGGTGTAACCTCTTCGCCCTGTCAAACATCAAGGGAAAGAGTTGGTGTCAGCATTCAAAAGCCAACACAATTACATTGCATTTTCCTGTTTAACCCGTCAGTGCAATATCACAGATCACCAGCCCTGGTGCAAGCTTTGTGCACAAATACAACTACGAATTGATGGATGTTTTTTTACAGGTCATAGGTTTAGCCAAACTGATAGATGACTGAATGTATTGTTGGTTGATAGACGGACAATGTAAGTGAAGTTTGAATGCTAGGAGCCAGTACTTGTGTAACCAATCAGCGATGGTCAGTACTTGTGTAACCAATCAGCGATGGTCAGTACTTGTGTAACCAATCAGTGATGGTCAGTACTTGTGTAACCAATCAGTGATGGTCAGTACTTGTGTAACCAATCAGTGATGGTCAGTACTTGTGTAACCAATCAGTGATGGTCAGTACTTGTGTAACCAATCAGTGATGGTCAGTACTTGTGTAACCAATCAGCGATGGTCAGTACTTGTGTAACCAATCAGTGATGGTCAGTACTTGTGTAACGAATCAGTGATGGTCAGTACTTGTGTAACCAATCAGTGATGGTCAGTACTTGTGTAACCAATCAGTGATGGTCAGTACTTGTGTAACCAATCAGTGATGGTCAGTACTTGTGTAACCAATCAGTGATGGTCAGTACTTGTGTAACCAATCAGTGATGGTCAGTACTTGTGTAACCAATCAGTGATGGTCAGTACTTGTGTAACCAATCAGTGATGGTCAGTACTTGTGTAACCAATCAGTGATGGTCAGTACTTGTGTAACCAATCAGTGATGGTCAGTACTTGTGTAACCAATCAGCGATGGTCAGTACTTGTGTAACCAATCAGTGATGGTCAGTACTTGTGTAACCAATCAGTGATGGTCAGTACTTGTGTAACCAATCAGTGATGGTCAGTACTTGTGTAACCAATCAGTGATGGTCAGTACTTGTGTAACCAATCAGTGATGGTCAGTACTTGTGTAACCAATCAGTGATGGTCAGTACTTGTGTAACCAATCAGTGATGGTCAGTACTTGTGTAACCAATCAGTGATGGTCAGTACTTGTGTAACCAATCAGTGATGGTCAGTACTTGTGTAACCAATCAGTGATGGTCAGTACTTGTGTAACCAATCAGCGATGGTCAGTACTTGTGTAACCAATCAGTGATGGTCAGTACTTTTGTAACCAATCAACAGAACTTTCTGTCCAGACTCAACCGACACCACATCCACACACCACATCCACACACCACATCCACGTGTGTGCGGATTATACTGCCCTACCATTGTTTTTATTATAACTGTGAATTATGCTTCTGATGAGACAAAGGTCTTGAATAGCCTCTTTATTAATGTTTCAACTGTCCCCAGTCAGAGACAAATATATCAAGAAGTAGCCACTTGCCAAGTGAAAATATCTTGACATTCTAGTACATAAGACTTGTTGAAGACTTCACACTTAGCAACCAAAATATTACACATGCGAAATGAACATAAACGTTTGAGCGCAGACAATTTCAACAATAACTTCAGTTGAAATGGCACCACCAAACACGAAGCAACTCGGACAGGTCTGATGTACACGAGACAGTCAGCGCCAAGTCAAAGCAATGCATGCAGCTTTCAAGACCCACAAGACTCTGAGAGTTGTCCTAGAACTGACCCTACCCTAGACATCAAGTAGTCTAACAAGCCAAAGGATCCGTGGCTGACACAGACACATGCAGATATCATCCAGATCTACCGACACAACCTGATGGAAGTGACTGATCTCAGCACCAAGCAGAAACAACATGCAACCTGAGGCAAACCACCAGCAGAACATACCGAAGAACACCGCGTGGGGGCAAACATTGGTGGTCTTGAGTAATGCCAAACTTCCGTCACTACTACCAATGTCAGAATGTGAGCTTCACAAAACTACACCGTCCACTGATTGCTATCATCACGGACATAAGAACATTCCGTTGTCATAGAAACAGAGAAATCTGCAATGAGCACTCAACAGGGAAACTACAAACCACAAACTGGGTTAATAAGGAACAGTAAGCTGGGTTAGTCAAAGTTGAAAACGTAGAACCAATTCAAGGGCAAAGGGTTAACCTTAGGTGTGGCAGACAGAGTCAGTCTGTGCGTCTCCGTCAGGGGGGTCCCAGGCTGGTGAAACTGGCTAAAGGTCATGATATCAGACCAGCTAGAAGATAAATGTTTGTGAAATGACACAAGACTTATTGAAATAAAGACAGTTCCTTGAAGCTACAAGAAAGCAATATAACATATCTATCAACGTAATTACTTAATAGTTGCAAATGCAAACTTCACCTCACTTCACGTGTACGTAGAGCGCAGCGTTACTTCAAAGCTCCAGAAATGTAACCTAAGTCACCTTTCTATATAACAGCTATAAGTGTCACAAGATGAGTTTCCTGGTAGACTGTGATTTGACAAAAGCAGAGACTTTGCAACCAGCGGAGGTCAGATATTTACAATACTGAATATTTATTTTATATGTTAACAGAACTATTACGTTTGTCAGTTACGAAAGTTATCAGAACGTGTTGATTCTGACAGAGGATTAGCAATGAACAAAACAGATTATCTGCTGATTATGTGGGTATTAGCAGCAAATGATGAAAAACAAAAGTGACATTGAGAAGGGTGGGGATACACGTAGATAAAACAGAAAACAAGTTGTGCTACTGATACGCCATAGGCTTGCTGTGCACCTGCCACCTTGAGTGAATTACCTGGTGTCTACCTTGTTACATACCTACTAAGGTGACTTGATGGCTGAACCACAAGTAAACACAGACCCTCATTCCACGGCACAAGATAACATAGTTATCAGTGCAAATATAATCTTTTGTGGCACACAAGCATGGTTTAGATGTGGCAATTACCGTAGTGCAGTGCAGTGCAGTGCAGTGCAGTGCAGTGCAGTGCAGTGCAGTGCAGTGCAGTGCAGTGCAGTGCAGTGCAGTGCAGTGCAGTGCAGTGCAGTGCAGTTAAAATTATGTGTAATTATGTTTTTATAAATGAATGTTTTATTTCAATAAAAATATATAATGCTGAACTATGACAATTAAGAAATAAGTGGGTAATATATTTATTTTTCTGAAACCAAAATCAGTGATATAAATTGCATAACTAAAACATGATCTGTCAGTCTCAAGAAGTAACACTGTCTTAACAGATTCTGTGAAACTACTTTTGTTTAGCATTAGGAACAATGCTGACCTAGACTTGACATGAAGCATGAAGTCATGTGCCCACTCACCTAGGGGAGCCATTGGGACTTGTTGGTGAAGTCGTCTTGTTACTGCGTGGCTGACTGTTGACAAAGTTTCTACACGACGCTAGTTTCGATTCTAAAGCCTGAAACATTTCAAACAATATAATAAACAAGTCATTAATTACTCTTGCCTAAGATAAATGTTCTTGGTGCAGAGTCTAGATTAAAAAACTAAAATATAGCCTGCTATTTTCAACCATTATCTGTAAATGCCTTTCATAACCACAGCAGGTAACAAAAAACATCTATGCAGAGGTTAACACACACGCTGTTTCTATTTTAAAATGTAGGTCAGGGCGTTAATTAATTGCTGTGATATTCCGAAAATTGTGCAGGACAACTACATTATAATGGCACACAATACTACATCATTATTTATGCACATAACAGGAAACACCTATCAAAAACTACGATATGCAATACAAATCTTGTTAAAATTCCTGACTACAATCAAGAAACGTTTACTGAAAAAAACTAACATTGTGCTGACCAACATTCTCTCAGTACAGTGTTTGGTCTAGGTATTACATTGTGGCACATGGATCATGTAATATCTACAGTTGCGTTGCTTACCCCAACTTTGCGCAGTAAGTCTCCCACTATGTTGAGGGCAGAGATTCTGGCGGAAGCTGTCAGAGGAGTCCCACCACTGTTGTTGCGGTTCAGCACGGCAGCTGCACAGAACACAATCGATGACACTGTTAGAATTATTTTATATATATATATATATATATATATATATATATACCATCCAATAATCAAGATTGATCACAGAGGCACTTTCACGTCCATCATAAATCAACAGATTTAAACTTATGCTAAAAACCAATATTACAAAATGTTGTCCTAAGTAAAACGACTAGGTTAATTTGTTTATACATGTCAGTATGTAGCACCATGGCCACAAAACAATTTGTGTTGTTAACTGGTGGCAACTTGTCTAGATGACATACAATTACAGCATTTAAATTTGAAAGCGTTTATGTTTACTTCGAGCAGGGGTTGCAGCAGGGGTAATAAATCCCTCCGTGCGTCTAGGCGAGCTCGCCATTTCCTTGTCATGGTCCGAGCCGCCATTGGGCATCTCTGGCATTCGGGGGGATGACGGACTGTCACCCACGGGTTTCTTCACTGCCAGCTCACTGCGGAGATCTACAGTCATACAATAGATGGGTCATGTCACCTACTGGCTTCTTCATTGACAGTCACTGTGGAGATATAAAGTCATACCACAGACGGGTCATGTCATCTACTCGCTTCTTATTGACAGTCACTGTGGAGATCTAAAGTCATACAACAGACGGGTCATGTCATCTACTCGCTTCTTCATTGACAGTCACTGTGGAGATATAAAGTCATACAACAGACGGGTCATGTCACCTACTGGCTTCTTCATTGACAGTCACTGTGGAGATCTAAAGTCATACAACAGACGGGTCATGTCATCTACTCGCTTCTTATTGACAGTCACTGTGGAGATATAAAGTCATACAACAGACGGGTCATGTCACCTACTGGCTTCTTCATTGACAGTCACTGTGGAGATCTAAAGTCATACAACAGACGGGTCATGTCACCTACTGGCTTCTTCATTGACAGTCACTGTGGAGATCTAAAGTCATACCACAGATGGGTCATGTCATCTACTCGCTTCTTCATTGACAGTCACTGTGGAGATATAAAGTCATACAACAGACGGGTCATGTCACCTACTGGCTTCTTCATTGACAGTCACTGTGGAGATCTAAAGTCATACAACAGACGGGTCATGTCACCTACTGGCTTCTTCATTGACAGTCACTGTGGAGATCTAAAGTCATACAACAGATGGGTCATGTCACCTACTGGCTTCTTCATTGACAGTCACTGTGGAGATATAAAGTCATACAACAGACGGGTCATGTCACCTACTGGGCTTCTTCATTGACAGTCACTGTGGAGATAATAAAGTCATACAACAGACGGGTCATGTCATCTACTCGCTTCTTCATTGACAGTCACTGTGGAGATATAAAGTCATACAACAGACGGGTCATGTCACCTACTGGCTTCTTCATTGACAGTCACTGTGGAGATCTAAAGTCATACCACAGACGGGTCATGTCATCTACTCGCTTCTTCATTGACAGTCACTGTGGAGATCTAAAGTCATACAACAGACGGGTCATGTCATCTACTCGCTTCTTATTGACAGTCACTGTGGAGATATAAAGTCATACAACAGACGGGTCATGTCATCTACTCGCTTCTTATTGACAGTCACTGTGGAGATATAAAGTCATACAACAGACGGGTCATGTCATCTACTCGCTTCTTCATTGACAGTCACTGTGGAGATCTAAAGTCATACAACAGACGGGTCATGTCACCTACTGGCTTCTTCATTGACAGTCACTGTGGAGATCTAAAGTCATACAACAGACGGGTCATGTCATCTACTCGCTTCTTCATTGACAGTCACTGTGGAGATCTAGTCATACAACAGACGGGTCATGTCATCTACTCGCTTCTTCATTGACAGTCACTGTGGAGATATAAAGTCATACAACAGACGGGTCATGTCACCTACTGGCTTCTTCATTGACAGTCACTGTGGAGATCTAAAGTCATACCACAGATGGGTCATGTCATCTACTCGCTTCTTCACTACACTATAATACAAGCAGAGCATGAACTGTTAGACAATTATAGCAATTAAAAATAGCTAAAATATTATTAACGTTCCCCTTATCTGGACTACACGAAACAACTTTAATAACACTTGATACAATCAATACCAAATGGTCAAACTTAATTAAAATACCAATTATCTGTAAATGATTAATTAGAAAACACCTTGTCGGTAAGTGCACCTCTGTTACAAGTTGACAGTGATTAATTAACTAGGCTCAAGTTGTGTAAACAAAGCAGCACTACTTCCAGTGTAAGCTGACCATTGTGTGACCAGTGGCACAGAACACTGGGTCTAACACTGACAGGTCATTGAACAGCTGCTCAATCTGGACAGGCAGGGCTTAATGGCTGACTACAGTGTTAATGACCCAGCAAAAGTAAATACATGGACTGAGTGGACGGTTGAGTAGATTCCCATGGCCTGGATACTGTTTAAACATCTTACAATGTAGCAGGGTTGTGTCCAAATTCACATTTTGGGATAAAATACAACTCAGCCAAATCAAATTTTAATACAGATACGTTGCTTTTCCAGATTTCAATTCAAATACAATTTTCAATTACGGTATGTATATTTGCAAATACTTTCAAATACAGTGTACTGACCAAATACAAATACAAGCACTTTTGTGATTTTCAATTCAAATAAAAAAATTCTGTAATCAAATACACATTTGCACCCAATCCCACAAAGTAGCACTGTTTTCTCAGGGCTTAGATGCCAAGTTGGACATATTTTATTAAGAAATATGTACTGATGGAAAACTGTTTTGCATTGCATTTTGATAAATCTGCCGGAAGTTAGATTTGAGGGAGAATCTGGGTGGCTACTGGGGCCAACACATGTTTGTTTGGAATTAATCCGTTCTAATGAAAGTTTTGAAGATAAAGTAAAAAAAATTCTGACTTTTTACCAGACATTAAACAATACCAACAAAAGTTTTATTTGTATGTAATTTTGTGATATGTCAATGCCGTTAATGTCCAAATAGATACATGATGTACTAACACAAGTGTTATGTTTTACTACTCATGTTGATGCATAATATCTGTAGGGAGGCATACGAAAACAAATCACTCTTGTGAATTTTGGGACATATTTAATAAAATCATTATAACTGAATTCAATCATTCTGGCTGTATCCATTTACTTACTAACTGCTTGTGCAGTTTCTTCATTGCAACCAGATTCAGGCAGTCAAACAACAAATACACTCACCTCGTGCCTCGTCCTTCAGCCTCTGTACCGTGATGGAGAGAGTCTCGCGTTCCTCTAGTTCACTCTCTAGGAAGGCGTTTCTCTCTATTGCCTGCGTACAACACGACCGACCAATGTTAACTGGGAGCCTGCTACTAAACACACACTCAAGTATAGCATTAGTGCTTACTGGTGATGTGCCTAATGTGTTCATTTGACAGGGCAGTGTATATGGAAACATTGTAATGAAACGCTACATAAAATACAGACTGGAAAACAGACGAGTCATGGCAAGTGCTACATCCAGGCTGTTGCTCCACTGAAGGCATGTGTGTGTGTGTGTGTGTGTGTGTGTGTGTGTGTGCGTGCGTGCGTGCGTGCGTGCGTGCGTGCGTGTTGACTTCACATGGAAACATTCAGCCTTTCAGCAAGTATTGTGTCAATGCACTGATCATATCTATCACTGCTGTTAAGAGTTAGACAAAACACTCACCTGGTTTAGTCGCTGTTCAAAGTCTTCCAAGGATACAACCGTTGCTCTATAACACAGTCAGATGCATTCAACTATAGATAAAATGATTAAGATAACGTGTGTGTGTGAATGTATGATACAATACAATTGTATTGAGTGCAAAGTTACACTTAGTCTTCTCTCATCTCCTTCCTGTCAAGTAATAAATTTCAAAGTTAAAATAAATGACACAATAAATAATTACTACAATGACTCAACGAGGGTATACAAAAAGCTACAGTATTCTAGACATAGAGGCAGTACTGAAATGATTGATGCAGTATTTTGCTTTCAAAATTTTACACAGAAAAATCTTTCTAAAACTTGTATTTTATAAAATGTAACTGCAATCTTTAAATTTAGTTTATAAATATTAATGTTTTTGTATATATGCTGACTGATCTATTATCCAGTATGTAGGCACAACATCATCTCCATTCCAGCTGAGTTTTGTTTTACAAACATGACTCAGAATCTGAACTAGGATTCATGGCTGCCTTCTCCATTGCCACGATCTTGTGAGCCCTGGAACTCACCGCTTGGCCCGCTCTAAGTCGTCGTTGGTCTGCTCCAGCTCACGGATGTACTTCTGCAACTCGTCCTTGAAGGCGCTCACCTGAGCAAGTTCGTCCTGCAGCACTGTGTTGTGTTGGTGAGACGACTGCTGCTGCTGCTCCATCTTGTCCTGGACACACACACACTCGGTCATCACACACGCGGTCATCACACACTCGGTCATCACCCACTTGGTCATCACCCACTCGGTCATCACATGCGTGGTCATCACACACTCGGTCATCACCCACTCGGTCATCACCCACTCGTTCATCACACACTCGGTCATCACCCACTCGGTCATCACCCACTCGGTCATCACATGCGTGGTCATCACACACGCAGTCATCACCCACTCGGCCATCACACACGCGGTCATCACACACTCGGTCATCACACACTCGGTCATCACACACTCGGCCATCACCCTCTCGGCCATCACCCACTCTGTCATCACCCACTCGGCCATCACACACTCGGCCATCACCCACTCGGCCATCACAGTCACCAGCTCAAACACCCACTCAGTCATCACAGTCACCAGCTCAAACACCCACTCTGTCATCACAGTCACCAGCTCAAACACCCACTCTGTCATCACAGTCACCAGCTCAAACACCCACTCAGTCATCACAGTCACCAGCTCAAACACCCACTCAGTCATCACAGTCACCAGCTCAAACACCCACTCAGTCATCACAGTCACCAGCTCAAACACCCACTCAGTCATCACAGTCACCAGCTCAAACACCCACTCAGTCATCACAGTCACCAGCTCAAACACCCACTCAGTCATCACAGTCACCAGCTCAAACACCCACTCAGTCATCACAGTCACCAGCTCAAACACCCACTCAGTCATCACAGTCACCAGCTCAAACACCCACTCAGTCATCACAGTCACCAGCTCAAACACCCTCAGTCATCACAGTCACAGCTCAAACACTCAGTCATCACAGTCACCAGCTCAAACACCCACTCAGTCATCACAGTCACCAGCTCAAACACCGACTCAGTCATCACAGTCACCAGCTCAAACACCCACTCAGTCATCACAGTCACCAGCTCAAACACCCACTCTGTCATCACAGTCACCAGCTCAAACACCCACTCAGTCATCACAGTCACCAGCTCAAACACCAACTCAGTCATCACAGTCACCAGCTCAAACACCCACTCAGTCATCACAGTCACCAGCTCAAACACCAACTCAGTCATCACAGTCACCAGCTCAAACACCCACTCAGTCATCACAGTCACCAGCTCAAACACCCACTCAGTCACCACAGTCACCAGCTCAAACACCCACTCAGTCATCACAGTCACCAGCTCAAACACCGACTCAGTCATCACAGTCACCAGCTCAAACACCCACTCAGTCATCACAGTCACCAGCTCAAACACCGACTCAGTCATCACAGTCACCAGCTCAAACACCCACTCAGTCATCACAGTCACCAGCTCAAACACCCACTCAGTCATCACAGTCACCAGCTCAAACACCGACTCAGTCATCACAGTCACCAGCTCAAACACCCACTCAGTCATCACAGTCACCAGCTCAAACACCCACTCAGTCATCACAGTCACCAGCTCAAACACCAACTCAGTCATCACAGTCACCAGCTCAAACACCGACTCAGTCATCACAGTCACCAGCTCAAACACCCACTCAGTCATCACAGTCACCAGCTCAAACACCCACTCAGTCATCACAGTCACCAGCTCAAACACCCACTCAGTCATCACAGTCACCAGCTCAAACACCCACTCAGTCATCACAGTCACCAGCTCAAACACCCACTCAGTCATCACAGTCACCAGCTCAAACACCCACTCAGTCATCACAGTCACCAGCTCAAACACCGACTCAGTCACCACAGTCACCAGCTCAAACACCGACTCAGTCATCACAGTCACCAGCTCAAACACCGACTCAGTCATCACAGTCACCAGCTCAAACACCGACTCAGTCATCACAGTCACCAGCTCAAACACCCACTCAGTCATCACAGTCACCAGCTCAAACACCGACTCAGTCATCACAGTCACCAGCTCAAACACCAACTCAGTCATCAGTCACCAGCTCAAACACCCACTCAGTCATCAGTCACCAGCTCAAACACCCACTCAGTCATCACAGTCACCAGCTCAAACACCCACTCAGTCATCACAGTCACCAGCTCAAACACCCACTCAGTCATCACAGTCACCAGCTCAAACACCCACTCAGTCATCACAGTCACCAGCTCAAACACCCACTCAGTCATCACAGTCACCAGCTCAAACACCCACTCAGTCACCACAGTCACCAGCTCAAACACCCACTCAGTCATCACAGTCACCAGCTCAAACACCCACTCAGTCATCACAGTCACCAGCTCAAACACCCACTCAGTCATCAGTCACCAGCTCAAACACCCACTCAGTCATCACAGTCACCAGCTCAAACACCCACTCAGTCATCACAGTCACCAGCTCAAACACCAACTCAGTCATCACAGTCACCAGCTCAAACACCCACTCAGTCATCACAGTCACCAGCTCAAACACCAACTCAGTCATCACAGTCACCAGCTCAAACACCCACTCAGTCATCACAGTCACCAGCTCAAACACCCACTCAGTCATCACAGTCACCAGCTCAAACACCAACTCAGTCATCACAGTCACCAGCTCAAACACCCACTCAGTCATCACAGTCACCAGCTCAAACACCCACTCAGTCATCAGTCACCAGCTCAAACACCCACTCAGTCATCACAGTCACCAGCTCAAACACCCATCTTCCAGAAGCATATGTATAGAGAAATGGTGTATGTAGAGTTTCAATGCAATGAGAAAATATCTACTTTTTAAGTATTGACATAATATTGATAAAGAAATTACTATCAGCATACATGTATTTATTGATTATAAAATCTAAAAATGGGCTTTAAGGTCCTGGAGTCCTTTGGACTATACTGTGATTTTGGTGAATCACAGTGAGATTACAACATGATGTACCAAAGACAAACAGAGCATTTGACCAGGTTAATAATTGCTAACTCTGAATTTTTAACCATGAAGTTCATAAGGCAAGGTGACATGCAAAATATGGCATATGTCTTTCTCTACAGAAACTCACAGACTGGTGTGTACCACAAGATTGCAGTAATAAAAACATTGATGTAAGTGGGAATTTTGTTTAATATGGGGGGTCATTAGTCAATAATCCATCCCAGAATAAAACATAAAAAACCTGCATTTTGGAAACTACATAACAAGGGAGTCTGACATGAGAACTTGAGAAATGAACCATCCACGGACTGACTGCACCTACCCTGAGTGACTGTAGGTCCATCTGCAGTCTGTAGTTAGCTGACCGGAGCTCCTTGTTCTTGGCCTCTGTCTGCTCCAGTTGGGCCTCCAGCTCTACCTCCAGCTCATGACTGCTCACTTGGAACTCATCCAGCTCCTCTTTAACCTCATCCAGACTACAACATTGAACAATATATGCATCACATGCTTTATTTACTACACCTGTACTAAACGTATTAAGGATGGGTCAAATCTGGAATTTCATTCAAATTGAATATCCTCAAAATTTCGAATACGAATCAAATTAAATACGAATATTCTGTGGCTTCAAATTCGATTAGAATACCGAACAGCGTTGAGATGTCTTGCCAGGGCGCGGCATCATCCCATGGCCATGGGCACAATCCATGCCAGAGTCATCGGCAACGTGGTCATAGGCGTCGATCTTTTTGTTTACTTTCTGACCTAACCATGAAAACGACTTCTTGCAGCCACCCAACTTCTCATCACAATCACATATCTTATCATAGCTTTATCTAGAGACCCGTCCACCCGTCATTTGGTCGGGCATTTTCAAATATGGACGGGGGAAATTTTTCGAGGACGGGTCACAACCCGTCACAGTGTGATAAGGCTGCGTCCTGGCAGTTTATATGACGGGTGTCACCGTGTCATCACTGGAATATAACGTGTTCTGTATCCCCCAGAAACAAATATTTCCAGTACTGTGAATACCTAGCACGGCGCTCAAAGATGCCTACCACCACACTATTCACGCGTACACTGCAGGCGTAGCAGTAGCGCAAGAAGCTCATTTTATGCCTACTCACAGCGGCAGTCGTACATGTGGTTTCATTTGCTGCTAGAGGGGTCAAAGCAATGCGTTAATGCCCCAACAACCATTTCGCAAATAGCATACGTGATTGGTTAATTCCGTTGGGGTGTCACACGTCAATAATAATGGGCATGAATTAACTAGTAACGCAAACTTCATAATACGGATTATGCGCACTTTTCAAAGCGTCAAAAATACATATAAATTACATATATGTGAGGGAATTTATATCCGTAATAAAATATACAAGTGTTATATGCCTGTATATTATTAACATTTCGACATTATGGCGTTTATGTCTGGAGTGACTCCCAGGAATGATCAACTTTAAAACGAGGCCTCGTTAGCGACTCACGTGGCTACGAATAAACATTACATATTATCATCCACGCGATGCCTCCACCTCCGAAGCCGAAGGTTCGCAAACTAACCACAATAATGAAGTTTTTCACGGCAAAACCGACGCCAACTGTTACGGGAACACCTTCACCGCTGGCGACATCGACTTATTATTTTATTGATGTGTTTTGTAGTAATTGCGTAGGTAAAATGGTGTACTTCGTTTATGATGATTTTACAGAATGTATTATTTTGTTATGAATATGAAAAGTACGGCAATGAGGTTGTTTTTGAAGATTTATTTATAATTTGTTGTAGACATGTAACATTGCTTGAGAGTACTGTATATAATGACTGCATAATTTACGTAATTTTTTTATTTACACTGCGACATAATCATAATGTAACTTGTTTTAGGCATGGTTGTAATAATTGAAAAATGTCATTAAAGAAGACATTATTATATTATTGTTGTTGTGTTATTATATAAATAAGATAGAAAGGTCTTCCAAAATTGTAGACATGTATCATTAGGTTTTTACCCAAAGTTGTGACTGGCAAAATTTTGATCCTGCATAAAGCCCTGTATCTTATGAACATTATACACATACTAGGTTACAAAATCAAATAAGTTACATTCCTGTAAAGAATAATAAAAAAACTCGTGCAAAACTCGAGCTCGGCGCTTACCGTATCATCAGTAATTTATCGCAGGCTCGCTAAATAAATGACTTTCACAAATTCAGGTTTTATGCGAACCCTAAATTAACTGTAAGTCTAACCCTAACTAGGCCTAAGCTAACTTTAACTAATCCTAAACTTAACAATACATTACTAACAACAGACCCCTCGACACATTTTACGGTAAGCTGTGCATAGCCGCCACCGACGACTCTGCGTTGCCTGCCAAGTTTTATGCAAGTTTGTTTTCTACAGTTTATGTGTTTATGTCATGTTAGTGATTTTATTTTGTAACCTAGTGTATTTGTATGTATACATATAAGATGTGCGAGGTGTAGTTTGGTGGTTGTAGCCTTTTTCATACTTAAGTCAGAAGCAAAAGGTTGTCCCGGACCGATTTTGCGGTGGAGGACATGAAGAAAAATATTCGAGCGACATTCGTCTATATAGTTACAATTTTTTTAAATATTGTATCGAACAACAGGAAAACATTTCACTATTCGAATACAAATTGAACATTCATCCCATCCTTAACATGTATGCACTTGTCACGTTATCAGAGCTGAGATGATCAATAAAAAACAATACAATTTATCAATTCAATTTTTATTCTGAAATTGAAGTAGGAGTTGGAATTGAAAGATTTAGAACAGAAGTAATTGAAATGGAATTGAAAGATTTGGAATTGAGTCAGAATTGGAATTTAAAGATTTTAAATTGAATTGGAATAAAAAGGAATTGAGCATCTGATATTGTTGTGATGCTGCGAAGGATATTTTACAGACAGTTGGGAGTATTGCTGTGCAAGCAATGGTATTTAATGACCAAGAAAGCTGCTGGTCAAACATTACCCAGTTAATCAGTGGATGAAACCGATGATTGGGTAGACAATTAGACTTGTCCTACTGCCTTGTGTGAACGAGTGTTGACTGGCGACTGCTTCAAAGAACCATTGAAATTGTCCAGATAACAATCACACATTCCCAGTGTCACTTGCTAAGAAAATAATTATTAAGACTACCCATATCTCCAAACAGACCAAAATGTAACCAAAGATTACCACTTGTTGATTATAACCAGAATGTGACAACCATATAAATGAAATAAAATATATAATTATATTTTACCCAGCCATTACTACCCAGTAGTCACTCAGTGGTTTTTATGTTCTTCCTAGCTACTCAATCAGTTTGTAACACCTTGCCTGAATTGACGTTTAAACACTGGTTGATGCACTGAATTATTTTGAGTTAATTGTTTATCTTATTTCTGCATGCTTCATTATGCTACATGTCAGTCAAAACCGTTTTAATGTTCTGATCTAGTATTTTTACAAATTATTGTTAGTAGGTGATACCGAAACGAGAGCAGACTCAGTAGAACTCAGACATTTCAATTATGCAGTGAATCCAGTGATGCCTGGATTAAAATGCAATGCAATAAAATGTCACTGAATGAATTATTTTAGTTTTGGTGATTATGTGTATACCTGTGTTATATATAATAATTATTATATACATACATCAATGCATAACATGCTGTATCACCCCCACCCCCAATGCACATTAATCGTATAATTTCATGGTTAACTTTTGTTTTGTCCGTAATTGGATCAGGCAGAGTAATCAATTAACCATAGGTCATAAACACAGTATGAACCCTGACTACTAGACCCCTATTTTATAATAGTAGACTGGTCAAGATAAGTGGTGTGCCCCAAAGCTGACATGATCCACAGTAAAGTAATATTTCTGGCATATTTTATAGTTTTCCCATCGAATAGGTCAAACTGTATTTGTGTAACTAACTTGACTTCAGGACTTGTTGATTCAATATGATGTTCAGCATTTGGGCAATGCTGACATCGTTTGACAGGACCTGGGTACTGTCAGTGGTACTAACTTGTCCTGCAACCCAACCCAGATGATATCAGGCTATTAATAGAAAGAGAAGCGGGATTCCAGTTGGAATGACTCATGAGACATGACCTACTTTTGCTTCCTGTCCCGTAACAGATCTCTGCGAGTGACGTAAAGCGCTCACGAAAATACAACTTCCCAACTGATAAGCACAGCTGCGTACGGTGACTTGATGGACATTGTATGTTACAGTGATAGTAAATTAAGCAATACAGCTTTATAACGTGCTTACAAAACCATAATATCAACCAAGGTTAACCGTTAAAATTAAATGAGATTTACATATACAAACATACCTTATTTTGTACTGCTTCGCCAGATTCTTCCAATATTCCATCCCCTCTTTAGGGGATGAAAACGAAGGTTCCTCTGAATCCATGGATGTAATCCAGTATTTCTATACGAAACAATGGCGTTATGTTTGGATCACGAAGTTCGAAGTAGAACGGGGGTGGCAACGCCCGCCCATTTACGCAACCAACGGAGCACCGAGCAGTTCACGGCTGGCTATTCGACTTGTCAGACGTGTGCGAGCCGATCAAGAGACGTTACGTGTGGCAGTTTACACGATCCACCTTATTGAAATGCCCAAACGAAACACACAGAACGTAATAAAACCGTCTGTTATTACGTAGGAACGCCTACATCTAACGAAATGTGTTTCGAAAAGCGGATAATATCAACTCACGTTATCCTACATCCATTCGTTCTAGATAGTGTGCGGAAGGAACTTTCAAATGTTGACCTTTGACTTTTTGTACTGCTGCTTAGGAATCCCTACGCAGTAGCTACTATAATGTCAATAGGTATAACTACTCCCAGTCATATCTTCTACTATATATATATTCGTGTAGACATGATATTGCATTGGACTGATGAACTGCATCACAATGTAAATACAATACATCTTTGGAACTATTTGTACGGTGGCAAAACACACCGTAGAAGTCGAGCTGGGTGTAAACAAAAAAGAGTTGTGTTGCGTAGACATAGTTATAGAATGTTGCAATGTAGGTAGATGAATGGTTTCATAGATAAGACAATAGAAGGCTCTCCTGTTGTTTAAACAACAAGCCCGGGGGAGGCGCGGCATACTGTTTGTAATACAGAAATGATCGAGTACCAAGCCCAAGGCAATAGCAAATGCATTTACCACTGCACCTGGCATGCAGTACGTGCCAGTGGCAGTGACAGTGTCAGTGTGTGTGCGTCAGATAAAATATTGACCCGCGAGTAAAAATTCGATCACAGAAAATTGACCAACCCCCGTGCCGTGGGAAAATTACATACCTCTTGTTTCTTTATGGATCTTAATTTTTTTGTATGCTTTTGAGTAATAATCACATTGAGAGTAATGTTTTCTTTATATGTAGGCAACATTACCCTTCGATACATTTTGTACGTTATGGCATATTCCATTCATTTTTGTATGGTGGTGGTGGTAGTATATAGTGATACTATTGGGGATCATATTTCAAACAATCAGATCTTTAGTTATTGTTGTTACTATTATTATTGTGTTGAAATGTGTGAGTTTTAATTATTTATACGTTGTATTGCATTTTCAATAGAGTACGACACTGTCACACCGAATGTTTGTTAACAAATGAAATGGTAATTTAATTTAATTTATTATTATATATATATATTTATTTAAATAACTAATGTTTTATTGATGTCATTTATTATAATTATTTTAAATATATATATAATATATATAATATATATATATATATAATATATATATATATATATATATATATATATATATATATAAATATATATTTTGGAAAGGATTACATTGACTGATCAGTCATAATGAACTTAGAGTTCACATCTGCCACCTATACTCCGTTGCCAGTGCATTAGGGTCATTGTTCATGTTCCAAAAATCCTAAATAGAGGATACTTGAACTAAGCTAGTACACCCATTTCCCATAAATACTTACTTACTTACTTACAAACTGATGTTGTTCAATGGGCACGTTTTCCCAGCAAACACATAACGTTCCCGTAACTTTACCAGAACATTATAATTAGGTTATGCAGTAACATTCCCATATATAACATTAAGGGAACGTAAAGAAAACTTTCCAAAACAACTTTATGAGAATGTTACCGGCTAACGTTATTGTAACATAGAAATAACGTTCGGCTAATGTTCTGATAACCTTATTTTGTTAGCTGGGATATTCCTTTTTATTACTAACCCAATTGCCTTTATATTGAATTAGTATACAAAGTATTAAATTACTTCATTAATAAACTAAAACTTAATTTGCGTGTTTTCCGTGAAATAAAAATTATTCATCCAATGTTCATGCGAATTACACATTGAACACAATTCCTCTACAATGAATCGGAATGCAACCACACAATATAAATTATAATACTAAGTTCTTTTTATCAATTCATGCGAATTACACGAAATTGAACAAAATACTATTACAATTACTCAGAATGCAACCGCACACTAATGCAGTTAAAAGGTAAATTTGTATGAGCTTCACTTGCTTCTCATAAAGGTTTTCTTCCAAATTAGCGACACTACATAAGACACTATTTTAGATACCTACCTCAGGTATATGTATTATGTCAGTACTGGTTCTCAAGCTAGGGTAACGACTCTTTAATTGGGGGGTCACTTGGTCATGTCAACAGATCTCGAGTCATGCTTTGTGTAAGTCTATTAAAATGTACAAGTAGTTACCATTTGGCTTTTTTTGACATTTTATCCTATTCTAATTTTCTAGACGTGCAATTAATGATGGAGGCATCACTAATTGTCTGATATCATTGTCAATAGAAAGGAAAACAAAACATCACACATCCGATTCTTTTTAAAACAATGATCAATCATTCGCCCGAATTGCTATCCAAAGATAAACACCTAAAGATTGCATTTTGTAAGAATATGCAGATCAACATAGCCCATTTAATGCAATAAAGAAGTTATACCAACTTATTTGTGTTTACTTGCTATGAAAATGCCACATGTAGTGATGTACATCTTCTCCCAGTACACATTTAAAGTACCGAACCATTTTTGAATAAGTAGTATGTGGTGTCACCTTTGATAAATTACACGAAAGTGTTGTGTTGCATGCAAGACAACTGAAATACCTTGGTAATAACATGTAAATATCATGTATTTGAACAAAATACATAATTCTTTTTAATTTTATTTAATGCATAATAGAAGTACTAACAGCATCAGTAATTAAATTCAATGCTTCATTTCAGACACGATTGTACATACATATATCGGTCCATGCAGTAGTTATGCTTACAGTCGATCATGGCATATTATACAACTGGAAGTATTTTTATTTCATATATATGTGTGTGTGTGCGTGTGTGTGTGTGTGTGTGTGTGTGTGTGTGTGTGTGTGTGTGTGTGTGTGTGTGTGTGTGTGTGTATGTATAAGTAGACAAATCCACTGGCATTACTCCAAAGGTATGTCATCATGAATATATAAAGATTTTACCCACCGTTGGAATGTGTACACAGATGAGCACAATTTATTAAACAGCATATTTATACATATTATCGGTGCATGCACACAACATTTCCTGAGTACAGTGTATTACATTACTACATGCATATAGTTGTTGACACTTACGCATTACATCTCTGTCATCTATAACATAATTGTAGATAATGTGGCCATGGTACTTTACACTACTGACCTCTTTTATATCCTCCCTATTTAGTTTCAATGCACTAACACAACATCAACTTGAAAAGAACAAAATAAAATATGAAAAAAACTGAACCAAATGTGACATGCCTATCCATGTAAAAAAATTAAAGGTAAGTTTTGATATAGCGCAGTATCCAGTCCTTAGGACTGCTCAAAGCGCTTTTACACTTTACTTCCCTGGCAGACCTGTTCAATCATACCATCTCAACTTCTCTGGGAAGCATCCAGCCACATGCTACACTTAATGTGCGAAGGCTGCTCGTAAACATATCCACCACTATCTATAGCCAGGTACTCATTTATACAGCTGAGTAAACTAAAGCAATGTAGAGTGAAAACATTGCCCAAGGTTTTAACACCGCAGCACAGGATTTGAACCCAAGTTCTCTTAGTCGAGAGTCCGAAGCTCCACCCCTGAGCCACTGCGTCATGTGTGTATACTGCAAATCTGTTGGTGTATATTTTATGTCAGTTGTATCTGCTTGATGTTTATATATATGTATGCATTTTGTACGTCTGTCTATCAAACATATCTCTTTCATAGTTCTAGGTCCAGCTGTTGGTAATAGGTCTGTCTGTGTGTCATATGTCCACCTGTAATCTGTAGGTCAGTTTGTCAGTTGTGTGTTTATTTGTCGCTCTTATGTCAGTCTGTCTCTCTCCTACATATCTCTTTTAGGCCTATCTCTTATATGTATGTGTGTCTGTCTGTCTGTCTGTCTGTATGTCTGTCTGTCTGTCTGTCTGTCTGTCTGTCTGTCTGTCTGTCACAGTTGTAGGCCTGGCTGTCAGTCAGAGGTCCACCTGTTCACCACAGGTCCAACAGTTGGTTGAAGATCTGTGTGGAGGTCAAATATGTATCTTGCATGGATAATTTATTCATTTGGCATTAGGCCACAGTTGTGATGTCATGCATGTGTTGTGTTTAAAGTGTTCCGACTTCTTTCAAAGTCATGTTGTGGTCAAAGATACCGAATAGTGTGAATACTACGTAAATGTTATGGAATGTCCTTGTAGTAACTGAATATACCAGCATTTTCATAGTAACATAAAATCTAGGTATACTTGCATATGTAACTATGAACATGTAATAACCATAATAATGTTTTATACCTAAATTGGATCATATTTTGTTCAATGTTAATTCGCATGAATTGATAAAAAGAACTTATAATTTTAACCGCGTATTATATTGTGCAATTGCATTCCGATTCATTGTAGATAAATTGTGGTCAATTTGTAATTCGCACGAACATTGGATAAATAATTTTAATTTCACAGAAAACACGCAAACGAAGTTTTAGTTTATTAATTACTTAATTTTATACTTTATATACTAATTCTATATATAGTGAATTGGGTTAATAATACTAGGGTGTTTCTTAATTGTTTTGCTAGTCCTCTAATCTGCACCACAGAGCTAGTCATCTATCTCGTTGTCATGTAATCCTGGTGGATACTCATAGTCACCAGAGGGCACTAGTGTGTAAAATCACGCACAGCTGGACAAAGTGGGCACCTGTTAGGCACATGTATCCTGGGCAAGCGACCTGTCAACACCTAGTATCGGGACCCAGTAGTAAATTATCACCAGCGGCCTGGTAAGATTGTTTTGTTGCATTTACATTATTAGTTTTATGTATGTGTTAAGTTTCTTGTATTACATGAAATTGCATGTTATTATATTTTGATATATCATCAAGCTACACATATAACTAAATGTCATACTTTATACGTTAGTAAGATGGGCGTGGCAAGTGAATGTATATAGCTTACAGCCTAAGTTACAGGGCGTGGCAGTTCAGTGCTAAAGATGCGCGTATGTAATTGAACAACCACTGTTGTATGTTATTACTAGTTACGTAGTTGCATTACAACGACAGTTATTTTCAAGTACTTCATATTTTATCAACGTGTGCGTGCGTGCGTGCGTGCGTGCGTGCGTGCGTGCGTGCGTGCGTGCGTGTAACGGCAGTAATTAGGTCTACCGGTTTACTTTGCCAACGACTCAGTTGTATTCGGGGTATTCCAAATTTGTGATTCGATAAAAACCCGGCCAACTATCAATATCTATAATATTTTAATAAACATGATACGCCAAAACAATCATGTCAGTGCTGCATGTTACGGGACAAAATATAGTTTACTTGTCCAATAATGCTACGTTCATTAAGACATAAACTAAATGAAACTTGAACATTAAATGATTACTCACTTATTATTCCTACATCAGTTCCCCGTCCCTTCCCCTCCCCCTCCCCTCCCCCTCCCCTCCCCTCCCCCTCCCCCTCCCCCTCCCCCATTTAAAGTAATTCCTTGTTACATTTTATGAAGGACAAAATGGCGGTGATGTGTGCGCCATCTTGGTTTCACGTCGCCTATTGTAAAACATACCTATCCATAACTGTACATGGATGAATAATTATAGTTTAACATGTTAGCATGTTTCATGTATCATATGATATAATATAACATATAAACGGTGTTTTAACGCCATTCTACAATACAAATAACTTCACTGGAAATAGTTATATCAGTTTAAGTTAAGATAAGTTGACACCACAATCTCGCCAGTCACACACTATATGGTATATAAGGAAAGGAAATTGCTACTATAATTGTAACTGATGTGTATTCGATGCCTCGTGGCAAAGGGTGTATCACGTGATGCTCGCAATATGGAGGGTCACATCCGGCAATGGAACGCCGGGCTTAGGGGCAGATACTCCCTCCCTTTCTCGTAGCACAGTGGTCAGTTGTGAAGGTTGAAGGTCGTGACATTTCTCGCCAGGGGAACGTTGTAAGGAGCAACCAAAGCGGAGTCCCGAGCCCAAGTAGATACATTAGATACTGTACTATGTACTAATGTACTATAGGCAGAATGTTCCCAGTGTCTCCCACTTCCGGATACCCTCTTTTTGAATTATATAAATATTATAAATTTCATGGATTTTATCTTTAAAATGTTCTGTTTTTAGCACGTTATCTCAGTTTCACGATACACTTTAATTAATTCGTTCTACGTTTTGTTTGTGGAAAAATATATTATTGAAAGATATAAAAATGTAATAAATACTTGTCCTTGTAGTTAACTATATCTTGGAGGACTTTCATGTAATCTTTAAAATACACATATTGTATATGTATTGATGGATTATTATTATTTTGCTTTTGTTCATTATATTTTAATAACTATTATATTGTTCTCATGTAGCGCTTATATATCTGTTAGCATTGCTTTGCTATAGAAACACCAGATAAGAGGTGAAGAGAAGGCCACCTGGCACAGAGACACTGAACATGAAAAAAAGGATATGGGATAGACCAGGAGAATATGGCCACAGACAGACACCTTGAACAGGAGAAATGAGCAGAGTAAATAAGAATTGTTACTTGACGGCAGTGCCACCAACAGTGTCACTCTTGCGAAGACACTAATTTGAACAAGTCTACGTCAGTTCTATTATAAAGTGACATTGTATTAGTCAATAAAGCAATGTCATAACTATTTTACACACACATACCCCACATAAAACCTAATATGTATTAAATGACCACTGTTGTAATAACCACCATTAAGAATTTTTCTAATAATATAAAATACAGTTGTGACTGATTGCATTTAGAATACTGTGTTGTAATGCAAATGCATTGTCAGTTGTTTGTCTAACCATTTTGTTCACTTGGACAGTTTATGGTAATATCGATTCAGTGTTGTGTGTGGCAGGTTAACACTCTGCTGGTGTTCCTTATGCAAACATTACATGTTGTGTGCACACACATTGATTCTATTTAATAAGTTCAGCTGCTTTTGTTACATCTCTGAAATGCATCAAACTACAGTCAAGTTTGTGTATGTATCAATGTATATATGCAGGAATATTAATGCTTTCTTCATAAATGCCCTGCACCTTGGTTGCCAAACAAACAGGAATTAATATGCAACCCAAACAACTATGACATAAGACCTACATGTGGGCTGTAGAAGTAGCGTTGCTACTGTTCAACGCGTACATCGCACCACTGACGACACTTTTACAAAAGCACAATATTCGCCACCACCTATACGTAGACGACACCCATCTGTACATCACTTTCCCACCAACCGACCACACACAAGCCCTCGCGCGTATGGAAGCCTGTGTACAAGACGCGAAAGCATGTCTCTGTGATAACGGACTCTTGATGAATAACAACAAGTCACAAGCCATTGTCATCCATTCATCAAGCCTGCGTACACCAACCTCGTTAACCCGCGTCAACATATGTGGCCAGCTCGTCGAAACTTCCCCCGTTATACGGAATCTAGGATTCAACGTCGACGCAAACCTAACAATGACGTCACAAGTGGCCAACGAGTGTCGCTCCGCCTACTACCATCTGTCACGAATCGCCAAGATACGAGACTCCATCAGTACCACTGTATGTAAGAGTCTCATACACGGACTCGTAACTTCGCGACTCGACTACGGCAACTTACTGAGTTTTGTCTAAATACATATCTGTCCTCACCACAGACAACACATTTAGTTCTCGGTTCAACATATGTAATTGTTAGACTGTAAATATTTAGACTGTAAATATTGGTTTTCATTTGTTTAAATGTGTTGTTGTCATTTTACCAAGAGGACATTCACAGGTACTAGACTGTATAAGATCAACTACAAAACTCAAACCATTTACCTGATAGATTTTGATTAATTCGTGTTTTACTTTACTTGTTTTAGCATAAAATGCACGTGTGATTAAAAAAAATTATGGTTCTAATGAACATTGAAAACGTACAGCAAAAGGTAAACAAATATGTCAAAATAATGTATTAACGTTTTAATATATATACTGTTATGATGAGATAAGCAGTTTGATTGGCCTGTGGTGACTTGCAATGTTTTCTGATATTCTCAATAGTGATTTTTGTCCCAGTTCCATGATGAGCATGTTTATAAGTTGGTTTGGTATATGAAGTTTATTTGGCTAGCAGGGCATGCATATATGATGCACATTTCAGGAGTTCTTAAGACATTAGCTGTGGAATACTCTGTAGCTGTATTGGTAAGGCCAGACATTTTATATGTCATGCTTTACTGACATATTGTTCCCAAAACAGTGTTGGGAATGCCAATAAAATTTAAATGTCTTGTCTTGAGACCATACTGAATGAAAATATGAAGACATTTTATTTAGCACATGAAATTGATATTCAGATTGCGATATGATATTATCTAATTTATGTAAGACAATTTTATAAATCCCTGTTAGATGACATATACAGAACACATTTGTTTTCAGAATGCAATAAGCTCCATCCACCTGTTATATTATCAGAACGCGATTTATCAGTATTCCGCCAATGAATGCCACCTTGCCACACATGCAGCTATGGGGAGCAAAGGAGCACAGTTTTTGTATAACAAATAATTGAATGATACATTTTTAAAAATAAATCTTTAACAAATATTTCAAAGTCTGATTTTGAATTAATAGTATAAACCAATTTAATTTTCATGGTTTTGTTTAAACTTTGAGGTTGAAGCACAAGTGACTTTTACTCAGAATGAAGAAATGGACATATTACATTTTGCCCTGAATCCTTTGCAATGTTCTTCCTTCACATATGGTGGTGCTAATTAGATATACATGTGTAAGGGATCGTGATGTTGAACACTAAACTCAACACACTGACGATGTTAGAATGTTTTTTTTGGTATAATTAACACCTAGTGGCTCTCCTTCATGACAACGCCGGCACAATTAAGTGACAGCTCGCTGCCCGCGCCCACTGTCCGCACCCGCTGTCCATCTGCATGGCTCGGCCGCAGGCCGGCTTTATAAAGTCTGGCCCGACAGATGATGCACTACTACCACATGGCCCGACAGATGACACGCTACTCCCACATGGCCCAACAGATGACGCGCTATTCCCACATTGTCCGACAGATGACGCTCTACTCCCACATGGCCCGACAGACGACGGACTACTCCCACATGGCCCGACAGATGACGCGCTATTCCCACATTGTCCGACAGATGACGCTCTACTCCCACATGGCCCGACAGACGACGGACTACTCCCACATGGCCCAACAGATGACGCGCTATTCCCACATTGTCCGACAGATGACGCTCTACTCCCACATGGCCCGACAGACGACGCACTACTCCTACATGTCCCGACAGATGATGCGCTACTCCCACATGGCCCGACAGACGACGCTCTACTCCCACATGGCCCGACAGATGACGCTCTACTCCCACATGGCCCGACAGACGACGCACTACTCCCACATGGCCCGACAGATGACGAACTACTCCCACGTGGCCCGACAGATGATGCGCTACTCCCACATGGCCCGACAGATGATGCGCTACTCCCACATGGCCCGACAAATGACGCGCTACTCCCACATGGCCTGACAGATGACGCACTGCTCCCACATGGCCCGACAGATGACGCACTACTCCCACATGGCCCGACAGATGACGCACTACTTCCACATGGCCCGACAGATGATGCACAACTCCCACATGGCCTGACAGATGACGCACTACTCCCACATGGCCCAACAGATGATGCACAACTCCCACATGGCTGACAGATGACGCACTACTCCCACATGGCCCGACAGATGATGCACAACTCCCACATGGCCTGACAGATGACGCACTACTCCCACATGGCCCAACAGATGATGCACAACTCCCACATGGCCTTACTGCAGGTGTTGGTTCTCGTGATGGTTGCTCTATTGTCGTACAATATCAAGCCGAGATCAGTCACCTGCAAACCATGCTCAACCGCACAAAAGGAAGAGTGGAAGAAATTGAAAGGTAAAAGTTTAACATGAATTAAGCATTTATTTAGAATATCACTATGGTGTACTCAACACATGAATTATAAAATTGTATAAGTAAGACAATCTCCATTCATTATAGGAAAGTGTGTGTGCGGGTGTCTGTATGTGTCTGCGTGTGCGTGTGTGTCTGGGTGAATGCAAGTGTCACTACGAGTATGGTGGGTCCAAAAGTTACAGTACTTTGTGTTAATAACATTACAAAGAGACAACTAAAAATGGTCAATTATCAACGAAATATAGAGTAAAATATAATAATTTTTGGTATATTTTATTTATCTAATGAACTTCTTTGTTGTTTTTAGAACAGTTCACGGGAAACTTCTACTGAAAGCACCACCACATGTTGAGGTTGAGCCTCAGGATTCTGTGAGTAAATTAGAATAGTAATAACTAGTGTTTTTATTAGAATCATTATTGCAATTAGGAACATAATAACAGATTCAAGTTCTTCTATCATGAGGACTGTTGAACTTCTCTGCATGGTTGCCATGACTATGTGAACCATGTTGTTCTTCTATGGATCCAAGTAATCTTCTGTATGGACCAAATTGGTGGTCAGTGTGGACCATGTTTCCTTTCTAATGGACCATGGTGATCTTATGTGTGAGGCATGTTTATATATATTCTTCATGGACCTTGTTTGTGCTGTTTGTGGACTATATAACAGGTGGTCTCTGTGAACAATGTTGTTCAACTTGTTCTTTGTGTTCTTATCCAAAAATGTATGTTTTTTATAAGATCACTGTATAGGTGTACACTATAATAATCCCATTTTGTCCATGAAACAATAAAATAATAAAACTTGTGTATGTTTGTCAGGGGCATAGCTGGCCGTACACACGTGCTTCCACATCATTAAGGTAACCACAAAATGCCAACTTCAAACGGTAGCCAGAGGATGCACATATGTTCCTAGCCTTTAGCAATGAAAACGTAATCATTCACTTATAAGAATTTGTCAACATTTTGGCAACATTGTACAGCTGTACTCAGTTTCCGGACTCCTGTGCACAGAAAAAATTGATGCCTTCGCCTGGAAGCTATCTTGGCAATGCAGCAGCCGGGTAAATACGACTTCACTAGAAACAATTTATCAATGTTTTGACATCCATGGGCCAAGATTAAAAGATTAGAAGCTAAAACTGGCATGAACAACAAAACCAAAAGTACAGCTGTAGTGTTTGTTCTGGAATATCTGGATGCTGATGGGAATGGCAGAGCATGAAGCTACATATGTTGTCAATCCAAAGGTTTGACTTCACCATCACATTGGTAATGATTGAGCATGCACTCTAAAGACTACTGCCTCTGACAACATATATTCTATTTATAATATGAAGGCTCTGTGGAACTGGCAGCGAAATTCAAAGTTCAACAGAGCAAGCCGGGCTGGAAAACCAAGATGCCGTGAAAATGTTCCCGCTGACACCCCATTGTCTGTATAAGAAGAGGGCGATGTACCAACCATTCATGCGTTAATGGCTCAAGATCGCTACATGGCTCATTAGGCCTACATCACACCGAAACAACTGGTGCATATGACAACTGGTGCATATGACACCAGAAAGAATAGCCCAGCTGTACCAGGAGTTCAAAGACGACATGCCTGGAAATCTGCATGAACTACAAAACGAAGTGGATCACTGGAAAGCAATATGGGAAATGGTGAATGTCGCAGAGAAACCAGACACACTCAATTATTCTAGAAATCAACCCCGACCTATATCCCAACATGTACACTGCTGTCATAGTACTGATGGTGATGTCTATATCAACAGCCACGGCAAATCGCCCTTACAGCGCTATGCTGCATCTCAAGAACTATCTGCGCTCTACAATGACAACTGCATGAGCACATGTCGGGACTGGCCTTGATGCACGTCCACAAGGACACAGAGTTGGATGCTGAACGCATCATTCATCAGTTCAGTCGTCAGAAGACCAGGCGCTTAGCCCCTTAGCTTATTTAGCCCCTAATGAAGGTGCTTACAGTAACTGAACCGATGTTGAAGACAATACAGAACTCAACAAATATCAGCTTTTACTTGTTTTAATTCTTAGATACAACACATGTACAATTTACAGTATTTATCTTGGCTTATTATTAAAAGGCTGTAACTATTGCAACTTTCTTTAATTACTATAATGAGTACATAGCTGATTTTAAAGCATACAATGAATGTGTTGTGTTGCACATTCAAACATATGCTATGTATGATATGGTATATTAACCGTTCAAGTTATCCGCCTTTTCAGCATGTTTCACGCAGTAAAAATACTATTTACCTATGATATATTGTGACTTAAAATGCACTACATGTCAACTGATTGGATCGTCACACATGCTACAGAACATTTTGGAGCACCAGACCCCGATGACAGAATTTAGATTGATATCATTAATAATTATTAGTGCTTCCACTTGCATGTATGCCTAGCTACGCCCCTGTTTGTGCTTTCACAAACAGACTTCATTGACCTTCGGCAAAGACCAAGTTGATTGTTTTCTTCTGTTATGATACAATGTTGTAATCTGAGTGGAGCATCTTGACCTTTCACGTGTACAGTATAATTAAAGAAACAAGTGAGAAAATTGCTTAAACATTCACAGTATCCATATGCAAGAGCATGTAACGCAAAGAGCATGTAAAAGGGTAATCAAACAATCTGTCTGGTATTTTGGCAACTGTTTTGTGGTACAGCTGAGTGAGTCAGCCAGGTCTTTGTGCCTGTGTCTGCTTGCTACAGTTGTACATGTTAATCCATACAACATATGTGTATTCTTTCGTCTACTCCATTACAGTTTGGCCTGAAGGCATTCTACAGACGTCATGAGGAGGTGATAGCAGAGATCATCCTCCAGCGAGACGTATGTGAAGGAACTGGCTGCGATTGAAGAGAGTCTGGACCTCGACACAGACAGGAAGCACTTCAAGAGGAGGATGCAGATGGAGGGACAGTCAGAAGATAAAGTTAAAGAACATGTGAACAGTGATTACTGGAATAACACAGAGTAAATATGTGGGAGCAGATGTGTGATAGAGAACTGAAGTTATGTGGACTGGATTAAGTAACTATATTAGCAGTGACAGCATGATAACCTACAACCATTTAAGGACAATTTGAACATGTTTACATGTGTTAAAATACTGTAATGGCTGTGCGTATTCATGACACCTAAAAATAACTACGTTGTCAACTGTCAAAAAATAGGGAAACTTAACAGAGATCCCAGTCTGGATATTTATGAACATGATCCTGTACACAAACTATTTAATGTTGTGCATTTAAAGGGCATCTGAACACATGCAGTGTCAGTACACTATACTCTAAATACATAGAGTCTTTACAGTAGTAGATACCACTGTTTAAAGTTGTGCTAAGAAAGTGAATGGAATTACCTAGATCAATAGTTAAGTTCTCTCTATTTTGTTGTATTAACAATGCTCATGTAGTGTGCCAAAAGATGTTTGATGACAAATGTATATTAGAACATTCCTGTTACTGAACGCACATGTTCATAGTAGCACAGTGGCGGAATAGCTAGAGCTTCAGACTAGACTAAGAGAAACAGGGTTCAGATCCTGTGCTGCTCTCTTAAACCTTGGGCAAACTTGTTTTTACTCTACGTTGCTCCGGTTCACTCTGCTCAGAATGAGTACTTGGCTATAGACAGCGGTGGATATTTGTGTGCGAATAACCCTTGAGCATTGATTGCAGTGTGGCTGGAAGCTTTCAAGAGAAGTCGGTATGGTGTTCTGTAGAACAGATCTGCCAGGAAGTAAGGTGTAAGGCACCTTAAGCAATCTTGAGGATTGGATACTGCACTGTATAAGAACTTACATTTAGCTTTTGTTCCTATTTAATTTTCTTTTGCTGTTCCAAGCAGTGACATATACAAGTCTAGAATCGTAATTTTATGGAAGGCTTATTGTATTTATCTGTGTAGAACTGCTATGAGTATGAGAGATTTCTGAAAATATGTACTTTCATGAAGGCTGTATATTTATGGTGAAATATGCCAATCACACCCCACAGGGGACTGGCACTGCTCTAAGTTTAACTGGCCTAGTCGCAGTTTTTTTTTGACATTTTATACAACTTTTAACAAACGGTGTAAATATTTTGATTTAATAAAAATGTAAATATTTTTATTTAGCATGTCTAATGAGCGTGAGTACTTTTAAATAGCTGTTGAGTTAGATGCCAAAACATGCAAGGGATGCAAAGTCTTTGTGGCTTTTTATTTTTATTGCCAAATCATGTTATACATTATAAATTATACCTATTATAGCATACTGACTGTCCAAAGATGCTTTCATGTCCCATTTTAGAGTTTGAAATAAAAGTGGTAAGTGCACTTATGCATCATTTACCATGAGGCATTTTCAAAATCCGAGACGGAAATGCATGATCACGTGATGTGTTATCACGTGAACACAAGTTGCCAGCTTGCATATTTTTTGTCATTCTATCTAATGGCGGGTAAGAGAATAAGTGAAACACACCAACTAAAAATTGTGCGTATTAAATATAACAAAGACATAAATGTAAAGGTCTTCCCAAATACATTTTCACCTGAACATGGTAAACAGCAAGGTTTTTTCTAAGCTAGAATCTGCAATGCAACTGATACAGCTTTTATAACGAATGGTAAAACTATGTGTGCATTATTCAGTTATACATTACCCAAGAATGCTTGTGAATAGTATTTATGTTGAGTTATCATACTGAATGCATGTTTTCGGAAACTGTGTAACACTAAATCATTGTAAGATGTACACAATAAGTTATTTTAATGTACACATATGCTTGGCACATCAGAGATATGAACCTTGTCATGTTGGATACAGAGCTAAGTTCCATTGTTACAAGAAAGAAAATACTGTAGTATGCTTTTTATTTAAAACAGTTACAGTGTATTAACAAATGTGTTATTTTAAGTAAGTTTTATTAAAAAATTCACATATACATGATAAATTGTTTGTTACACCAGTCAGGGCTATGTCCAGATGCATTATTGTATGTGTACATGGTTATATACACTTGGTATAAATGTAACTGATTAATATTACGAAATTATTCTATACTGTAATTGATTATTTCATTAATTCTCTCGCTCTCTCCTCTTTTTCTCCCCGTCACTCTAGCTCTCTCTCCCTCTCGATCTCTTGCTCTTTCTCTCGCTCTGTCTCTCCCTTCATGGGAATCAACACCTCTTCTCCACCAATCATGTCTATCGCTCCCATGTCATCCAGTTCCTGTCTTGTAGCCAATCAAACATAACATGTTAGATGGAAGACTACAACTTTCGTATAATAGCAGTCTTTGAAGTATGACAACTCCCATATGCCTTGATATCGCCATTGCAGTCCTCTGCATATTCTACGCTGACCTCAAGAAGAGTAATTACTGTTGCACTTAACATATTGACCTGGCAGAACTCTGATGCTGGTCATATGGTCATTTACTGTAATTGATTAGTTCATTACTTTGAAGAATGATAATGAGTTAGTTTTCTAGCATGACATACTTTATGTAAGCTGTGTTTTATATAAATGAAAATTGTAAACCATATTATTATACACGCTAGCTAATGTTTAAAACCAATTTGATATGAGATCCAATGTGCTGTCTATATTCTGGTGGTTATCTTTATTCTGGTGGGTTATTTGTTCTCGTGGGCTGTCTATATTCTAGTGAGCTATCTTTAGTCTCTTTCTCTCTCTCTCTCTCTCTCTCTCTCTCTCTCTCTCTCTCTCTCTCTCTCTCTCTCTCTCTCTCTCTCTCTCTCTCTCTCTCTCTCTCTGTCTCTCTCTCTGTCTCTCTCTTCTCTCTCGCTCTCTCGCTCGCTCTCTCTCTCGCACTTTCTCGCACATTTTCTCGCTCTCTCCTCCTTTTTCTCGCTTTCACACTCTCTTCCTCTCGCTCTCTTACTCTTTCTCTCGCGCTTGTCGGCATATTCTACGCTGACCTCAAGAAGAGTTATTATTGTTGCAGTTAACCTGATGACCTGGCAAAACTCTGATGCTGGTCAGATGATGCTGCCAGCGAGAAACATTCTATCTGTATTCTTCTACAGCCCACATGTAGGTCTTATGTCATAGTTGTTTGGGTTGCATATTAATTCCTGTTTGTTTGGCAACCAAGGTGCAGGCCATTTACGAAGAAAGCATTAACATTCCTGCAAATATACATTGATATATACACAAACTTGACTACAGTTCGATGCTTTTCAGAGATATCACAAAAGCAGCTGAACTCATTATATAGAACCAATGCGTGTGCACACAACTTGTAATGTTTGCATAAGGAACACCAGCAGGGTGCGAACCTGCCACACACAACACTGAATCGATATTACCTTAAACTGTCCAAGTGAACAAAACGGTTAGGCAAACAACTGACATTGCTTTTGCATTACAACATAGTATTCTAAATGCAATCAGTCACAACTGTATTTTATATTATTAGAACATTTTACTTTATATCATCTGACAGGAATACATAATTATTAATATACAATCTAAAGAAGTATGCACAAATTCACTTTTCTGGAAAACAAGTGCTGCTAACATTGTATTGAACTCTTCTTTTGTGGAAATACGTCCTCCATCACCATGGCTGTCAAACACCCTATTTGAACAATGGTTTCTACCTGAAAAAGTGACAAATTACCAAACCAGTACAGTTGTTTCCCACAAGCATGAATGAATGAATATTTTTTTTTTGGAATCGTACAAACAAACAGTATGTATAAACACCACGGCTGTCAAACACCCTATTTGAACGATGGTTTCTACCTGAAAAAGTGACAAATTACCAAACCAGTACAGTTGTTTCCCACATGAGTTCTTAACGGTGGTTATTACAATATAACATATGTTGCATTGCCTAACAATATCCAGCATTTTCACTAGTTGAATATCCTCTGTATATCTAATGACATCACAAATATGAATTGGGTATATGTGTCATTTAATACACATTAGGTTTAACGTGAGGTGTACGTGTATGTAAAATATTTATGACATTGTTTTATTGACTAATACAATGTAACTTTATAATAGGACTGACGTAGAATTGTTCAAATTAGTGTCGTCGCAAGAGTGACACTTGGTCGCACTCCAGTCAAGAGACTGACCAGTCACATATGTAACAATTCTTATTACTCTGCTCATTTCTCCTGTGTGCGTTTGTGGCCATATTATCCTGGTCTATCCCATTTCCTTTGTTTCTTTTTCAGTGTCTCTGTGCCAGGCTCTGTGTCAGGTGGCTTTTTCGTCACCTCTTACCTGGCGTTTCCATGTGTTGGCTTAACAAATGAGCGCTACATGAGAAAAATATAATAGTTATTAAAATATAACAAAGCAAAATCATGAAAGTCCTCCAGCATATAGTTAAGCAGTAATAAGTCAACGTATTTATTACAGGTTCAAGCATTTTTATATCTCAATAATATATTTTTCCACAAACAAAACGTAGAACGACTTAATTAAGTTTATCATGAAATGTGCTAAAAACAGACAATTTGAAATTTGCTAAAAACAGACAATTTGAAAGATAAAATCCATGAAATTATGTAATTTATAATATTTATATAATTTAAAAAGAGGGTATCCGGAAGTGGGAGACACTGGGAACATTCTGCCTATAGTACATTAGTACATAGTACAGTATCTAATGTATCTACTTGGGCTCGGGACTCCGCTTTGGTTGCTCCTTACAACGTTCCCCTGGCGAGAAATGTCACGACCTTCAACCTTCACAACTGACCACTGTGCTACGAGAAAGGGAGGGAGTATCTGCCCCTAAGCCCGGCGTTCCATTGCCGGATGTGACCCTCCATATTGCGAGCATCACGTGATACACCCTTTGCCACGAGGCATCGAATACACATCAGTTACAATTATAGTAGCAATTTCCTTTCCTTATATACCATATAGTGTGTGACTGGCGAGATTGTGGTGTCAACTTGTCTTAACTTAAACTGATATAACTATTTCCAGTGAAGTTATTTGTATTGTAGAATGGCGTTAAAACATCGTTTATATGTTATATTATATCATATGATACATTAAACATGTTAACATGTGAAACTATAATTATTCATCCATGCACAGTTATGGATAGGTATGTTTTACACCAGGCGACGTGAAACCAAGATGGCGCACACATCGTCGCCATTTTGTCCTTCATAAAATGTAACAAGGAATTACTTTAAAATGTTGATACATAATTCGTATAATTCCATGTAACTCAAATTTGTAAACAAGAATACATAACATAAAATAATAAACACATAATTAACAGATGTAGACTGAGACAACTTTAGTTATTTTATTAAAGATATTATCGACACCAATCAGCATAGTAATCGAAATTTTGTTTTCCACATGCGTGTTGGCTTAAACAGGCAAAAACATCGTTTATATGTTATATTATATCATATGATATATTAAACATGTTAACATGTGAACCTATAATTATTCGTCCATGCAGATTTATGAATAGGAATGTTTTACAACAGGCGACGTGAAACCAAGATGGCGCACACATCGTCGCCATTTTGTCATTCATAAAATGTAACAAGGAATTACTTTAAATGTTGATACATAATTCGCATAATTCCATATAACTCAAATTGGTAAACAAGAATACATAACATAAAATAATAAACATATAACAGATGTAGACTAAGCCAATTTATTTATTTAAGATATTATCAACACCGATCAGCATAGTGATCATAATTTTGTTTTCCACATACGTGTTAGCTTAAACAGGCAAAAGCACTTGTCCCAACAATGGTATTGACTTTAGGGACAAAAACTGAAATGATCGAAGCTAGGCAACCTTTCTCATCGGAGTAAGCAATTAATTTAAAGATCTTAAAGATAATACGATATCGGACAGGAAGACAATGCAATGACTTTAGAAGCCGCATATAACGAATAAAACATGGAGACCTAGTCTCAATCCTTGCTAAGCAATTCTGAACACATTGTAATTTTGTGATGCAGTTAAAGGTAAATTATGGTAGAGGGGATTACAACAGAAACATGCATTGAATCACGAATATGATTATATAACAATAATGGAACGTACGAGCATTAGTTGTGTTTCCACCACAAACCATAAACGTTCATACCTTCGAGTAATTGCATCATCCAATCTGTGCCCGTCCTGGTTGTGTTTCGGCATCTTTTGATATCCTAGTGTCTGCTGACATCTTAAACTGCACCTTGTGTGCAGCTTAGTTGAGATCAACTGTCACACTACATTGAGCGTCAAACGTGCATCGTCTGCTGCACTCGACCCCAATCGAACAAACCTAGAAACATATGAAGTTGGCCTTGCACTGTTAACCGGGAGAACTACAATTTGACCCCAACGAATCCCTGCTATTGGTCGTTGAAACCCTTCAGTCATGTGTTAATACAAATATCTGTCACGTGCAAGTCACCGATGTCCAACACCAGTTGACGGATTGCATTGTCTGTGTTAAACTGTGATAAGGTCAATGAAGCATGACAGGTATTACACAATTGCTTTGTATAGCTTCGACTTCGTGTAGATATGTGCAAATAGCCATGACCGAATCCATGTGCGCCTTAATGAGAATGAGAGAATGGGTACAAAAAACGAGTGGCGGGCGAAAACGTGGAGGAAGAGGGGTGTAGACGAGCAGAGAAGAGTGGGAAAGAATAAGGAAAACGGGATAGATATAGTGTGACGCAGAGACAGAGGAGGGAGGATCGGATGAAGAGGGAGTGAGAGGGAGGAAGGAAGAGAGGGAGGGCTGAGGGAGAGAGGGAGGGAGTAATAATTTAATGTTCAAGTTTTATTTAGTTTCTATCTTAATGTACGTAGCATTACTGGAAAAGTAAACTATATTTTGTCCCGTAACATGCAGCACTGACACAATTGTTTTGGCGTATCATGTTTATTGAAATATTACAGATATTGATAGTTGGCCGGGATTTTATCGAATCACAAATTTGAACCAAACACACCAAAACAACACAAACCACACACACACACACACACACACACACACACACACACACACACACACACACACACACACACACACACACACACACACACACACACACACACACACACACACACACACACACACACACACACACACACACACACACACACACACACACACACACACACACACACACACACACACACACACACACACACACACACACACACACACACACACACACACACACACACACACACACACACACACACACACACACACACACACACACACACACACACACACACACACACACACACACACACACACACACACACACACAACCACTCAGTCAACCAACTCACACCACATACCAAACTGCACACGCCACCAACCACACACACAAACACAACCTACAAAACACAAAAAAAACATACACACTGCACGTTACACACAACACACACACCACACAACTAAACCCCACATCAAACACACACACACACACACACACACACACACACACACACACACACACTACACACACACACACACACACACACACACACACACACACACACACACACACACACACACACACACACACACAACACACACACACACACACACACACACACACACACACACACACACACGGCACACACACAGACACACACACACAAACACACACACACACACACACACACACACACACACACACACACACACACACACACACACAGCACACACACACACACACACACACACACACAACACACACACACACACACACACACACACACACACACATACACACAGACACATACACACACAACACACACACACACACACACACACACACACACACACACACACACACACACACACACACACACATCACACACACACACACACACACACACACACACACACACACACACACACACACACACACACACACAACACACACACACACACACACACACACACACACACACACACACACACACACACACACACACACACACACACACACACACACACACACACACACACACACACACACACACACACACACACACACACACACACACACACACACACACACACACACACACACACACACACACATTAAACAAGTATTCAGTTTTGATATTTAAATTAAAGGTGAACTGGGAACATGAGCTCATTAACTACAGGAATACACACAGTGATACATTCGAGAATAAAAAATCGAAATAATAATTAAGAACTTATTAAATGCCCTATCCAAAATAACGCAGAATGTCTGGTGTTGTTAAGATATATGAAGTACTTGAAAATAACTGTCGTTGTAGTACAACCACGTAACTAGTATTAACATACAACATTGGTTGTTCAATTACATACGTGCATCTTCAGCACTGAACTGCCACGCCCTGTAAGCTATATACATTCACTTGCCACGCCCATCTTCCCAACGTATAAAGTATGACATTTAGATATATGTGTAGCTTGATGATATATCAAAATATAATAACATGCAATATCATGTAATAAAGAAACTTAACACATACATACAAAACTAATAATGTCAATGCAACAAAACAATCTTACCAGGCCGCTGGTGATAATTTACTACTGGGTCCCGATACTAGGTGTTGACTGGTCGCTGGCCCAGGACACATGTGCCTAACAGGTTGTTCACTTTGTCCAACTGGGCGTGATTTTACACCCTCTGGTGACTATGAGTATCCACCAGGATTACATGACAACGAGATAGATGACTAGCTCTGAGGTGCAGATTAGACGACTAGCAAAACAATTAAGCAACACCTATTAGGTTGTGTTCCCTTAGTATTATTAAACCAATTCTCTCTATATAGGATTAGTATATAAAGTATTAAATTACTTAATTAATAAACTAAAAATTCGTTTGCGTGTTTTCTGTGAAATTAAAATGATTCATCCAATGTTCGTGCGAATTACACATTGAACACAATTCATATACAATGAATCGGAATGCAACCGCACAATATAATACGCGGATAAAATAATAAGTTCTTTTTTATCAATTCATGCGAATTAACATTTAACAAAATACTATTACAATTAATCGGAAGGCGACCGCACACTAACGCAGTTAAAAGGTAAATTTTAATGAGCTTCACTTGCTTCTCATAAAGGTTTTCTTCCAAATTAGCGACATTACATAAGACGTTAAACAGCAGCAGTTTTCTTGTATACTGAATGCTGAAAAGAACGCTGGCTCACTCCAATAATTATCGACATTTTAGCAAATAGTAAAAATCTCTGTACACGACTTCATTTAAGTTTCATATAATGATTTAAATATTTACTGGTTATTTTAGCATTTCAGGTGTTTCACGTGTCCGTCGTGTTCGCCGGTGGAATCGCTACGCTTCGGTGCGTTGCTGTTCAGGTTCGGTTGTATTTTTGAGGGGGGGTGCACGGGCACGAGTATGGCTGCAGTGGACGTTATTAAATCATAACCATTACATTAAGGCTAAGAATGTTTGCTCAGCTCAGTGTTCAATACTGCATGTTTATAGGTACACCATTGACCTGACGTCACTGAGACACCAGATCAACGATTAGCGAATGGCAACCGAAACACCGGCCCGCGATCTCTGATCGTCCCTCCCCAACGGCGCGTCATGGGACCGATGAACGTCGCTTGAAGCGTCCTTCGCCTTCAGCGACACTATATGCCCTACGTGCACCGAAACTGGATATTTCTCAAAGTCGACAGAGAAGCCGACCGAACAACAACACGAAACTTCTGTCGGACATCCGCGATGCTCCGACAACAAGACATCAAGTGCGAGAGACATGTCGCTGTTGTCATTGACATTGTGATTGTCATCTGCGTCTGTCAAAATATGCATGCGCCGATCGGCCAATGGTCGAAAAACTTGAGAAATTTCTAACCCGATTAGTGATGATGACGATGGGAAATTCACTAAGTGTTGTCACGATGACGTTCTTTATAGACGTGAACAATACAGTCACGTCATCGTTTACGTACGTGAATAATGCTGTCACGTGGATTCTGAACACGTCGTTTCTAACGATCGGTGATGATGACGACGGGAAATCTATTCAGTGTTCCCATGATGACAGTTACGTTCTTTGTAGACATGAACATTTTCGTGTCTTTCTTTAGGTTTTTTTTGTGCCACCCCCGTTCCCATATAGTCTACCGAAGACGCTGTTTGCCTTTGCTAGCCTACTGGCCACTTCTTTGTCTATTTTGGCATCAAATGTGGGAATGCATCCGAAGTAGCTGAATTTGTGGACTGCTTTCAGTTCAGACTGTTCGATGAAGATGCTGGGTGGATGGTACTCTTCTTGTGGCGCTCAATCAATGTCTAAAAAGCTGTTGTGCTGACCACTCTTCTGTATGGTTCTGAATCATGGATCACCTATCGTCGCCATCTGCACCTCATCGAGCGTTGCCATCAGCACTGCCTACGTGCTATTCTAAACATCCATTTGAGTGATTTCGTCACCAACATTGAGGTCCTTGAAATGGCTAAGGTTACCAGCATCGAAGCCATGCTCCTCAAAACACAACTTCGCTGGGCAGAACATGTCTCCACGGATGGAAGACCATCGCCTACCAAAGATCGTACTATAATATTGATGGAGAATTATCCACTGGCCATCGTGACAAAGGGACAACTCAGAAAATATACAAAGTCACGTTGAAAAGGTCCCTCGCCACTTGTAAAATCGATTACCGTCAGTGGACAACACAAGCAACCAATCGCATGAACTGACAACGCACAGTTTACCATAGGCCATCACTTCCTTTGAAACCACACGAATAGATCGACGTTCTGGACCGGTTGACGTTCTAGACCGTCACACCAGGTTCGAATCCTGTGCTGCGATGAGCCATGGACAGTCTTTTCACTCTACATTGCTCCAATTAACTCAGCAGTATTAATGAGTACCTGGCTATAGACAGTGGTGTCCGTTTGTACGAGCAACCCTCGTGCATTAATTGCAGCTTCCCAGGGATATCCAGGCTGACATGGTGTTTGATTGAACAGGGAGTAATGTGTAAGGTGCTTTGAGCAGTTCTGAGGATTGGATAGTGCGCTATTTAAGAACTCACCTTTAACTTTATAACGTCCAATAACTAATTATAGCTCGTTCCATCGAAATTTGCAGTGTTTTGTCTTTCAGCGCCAACAGCCTGTCTCTGCCTGGCAGTGCCACCACGGTACCCACAGGTCAGCCATGCCCAGGCTGCCTTCTCTAATGAAGATCTACTCAGAGGAGGGTCAGCTGCTTCACATGTAAGTGGAGTCTTGACAGTTGTGTTGGTTTTTACAGAGAACATACATAACTGTATCCTACGTGTTCTATCTTGTTATTGTAATGTTTTAGTGTAATATCTCTGGGAATGCAACTGTTTATATTCCCAACAGTACTATTGTTATTACTTATAGCCATTGCGATATTTCCAATCCTTCTATTTACTTTCATTATAAACATGTTTTTGTCTTCAAATGTAACTAATACATTTT
>JAODUO010000345.1:147500-192500 GCA_025642075.2 Ridgeia piscesae
ATTAGTTTATTCATATATATATTTTATCTGGTTAAAACAAAGAACATTTTAAGTATTTTATTTCGTGATGATTGTTTTATTTATAATACACTGATGTTTACACAACATATTAATCTTCTTTTTATTTAATTAATTAATTAATTTTATTATTAAATTTATAAAATGTTTATTATTTATATTGTAGTTTTAGTGAAGTCACATTTAAAAGTTGAACATATATATATATATATATATATATATATATATATATATATATATATATATATATATATATATATATATATATATATATATATATATATATATAACTCAATGACTAAAGCATCAGCCCTCAATCTTTAGAACACAGGTTCAAATCCTGGTCAGTGATGTTGAGTTGAGCTCTATTAATGAGTACCTTGTTGGATATTTGCATACGAATACTCTTTACACATAGATTGCAGTGTGGCTGAATACTTCCCAGACAAGTTGAGATGTGTTCAGTTCCACATGTCTTCGATGGAGCACAGTGTAGAGCAATTGGAACAGTTCTGAGAATTGGATGCTGTGTTATGAAAACTTGTCTTTGTTACCTGTTGTTACGATATGTCTTTGGATATCAATGGAGTGGAGTGGTTCACCTTCTGAGGCTTTTGTTACCTGTTGTTACGCTGTATCTTTGGATATCAATGGAGTGGAGTGGTTCACCTTCTGAGGCTGCTGTGACATTGTGTACGAAATATATTTAATACAAACAAATTAGTTATAAAAGTCACCTTGCTAAGAGAAATGATTATGCTGGTTTCAGTATTATGTTTCAGACAATACAGCATAGTTTTACATAAATATTTATCAGAAGTTCCTTTGCCATTATGCCGCTAAGTCAGACACCTGTTGTCTCTTGTTAATTTTAAAAGTGGGTGCTAGAAAGTGTCTGTTTTCAAACTTTAGAGCAACTTCTTTTTTCAAGGATGTTGACATTGCCAATGTAGTAGTGTTTTGTTTCCTGTGCTTGTAGTAAATAACCCATATTGTAACTGGTAATTACCATATTCATGCACATTTTTCTAATTGTCCATGATTGTGTGAAGCCTTCATTGTGTTGTGAACCACTTGTTATACTTGGTGTGGCCTAGACATGGTCAGTGACTGTGTGGAGACACTGGACAGTAGTCAGTTGCCAGACAATACATGTTATTGGCTGACCCCCTTACATCACACAGGTCATGTGCCCAGCTTTGGAGGGAAACTTGAGAGGCATGTTTAGTTGCTTGTGTGCCAGTCAGTGTAGGGTGGTTACCCTGTTATGTGGACACCCTCTGGGACACAACTCCTGTCACTGACTCATGTCACCCTCTTGTAGGGGGAATAGTCTATGTCGTCAGCAAATGTGCATGTTAGAGACAGAATGAGAGGTAGGACTGGCTCCTTCATGGTTGTGTTTCTTGCATCATACAATGTTCAGACATTGCCACTGGTCGGGTCTGAAGTTGTTTTGGTGACAATGTCAATTTGGGTTGAGTGGAAGACCAGGGCTGGGCATAGTGGCTGTGGTGATGTACAGTAAGACACAACAAATATAGCTATTTTTGACAATTGTTTTAAAATGTGTTCATAAATTGGTGTGTTGTGAGGAAACATTCCTGTCAATAAGAAATTTCATACATTCGCGGTGTGATTTCTTCATCTACTAATTGTTGAAATAAGCTTTTTAGTCAGCTTTCCCCTGGAAATGGAAAAAGTTAGTTAAATGCAATAACATTTGTTAAATAAACACCACAATAATAACGTAAGTTAACTTTAAGTTCATCATAAAGGTTCAGTGTATGTTATTCCTTCCCTCTACCTAGGTTCAGTTTCCCAGGCCCCGGCACGAGGGATGAGGTCATCGAGGAACTACAACCGTGGTCATGGCTGGACCTCATCAGGGAAGTTCTCACCTCCGACCTCAGCCAAGTTTTTGCCTCAGAGTCCAACGAAGACCAGGAACCAGTGCGGAAAGTTCCATGCTGCGATGGTGTACGACTCTCACTCGTCCTCCGAGGGATCATACCGGGATGCCATGATGACCAGGGAAACCAGGGAGGAGACGCAACCCATGGGAGCGGGGGAAGAGGGAAGTGACAAAGATGTACAGGAGGTCAAAGGCACGAGTGAGAAATCTGAAAAACCAACAACGAAGGTTTCCCTTGATAGAGCAGCAGCATCCGTGGGCAGCACACAAAAGAGGTTCCTGGAAGTACCGTCTGTGGCAAGGGGCGGTTCCAAAAGGGGGAATAAGGAGGCGGAAGGGGTTGGGAGAGGGGGGCCACTCATTGGCAGAAGTCATCATGAAGGTTCGGGAAAAGCTAGCGGTGGGGGCATAGGTCGCTGGACACTGATACACCACTCGCCGTCTCCCACAACCACTGGACGGACTGGTCAGTCGATGGGGTCAAAGGTGGGGCAGAGTACGGAGGTCTCCCAACCCTCCACCAATGGTGTCACAGAGGATGGTCACAAGTGAGCAGACAGATGGTGTAGCACAACGTCCCACGGGCAGTGCAGAAAGTAGTTCTTCAAAGTGTGCTGTGAGCGATCTTGTCAATCATTCTGACAGAGATTCTGCAAAAACCGCTGCGAAGAGACTCTGTAAGGGAATCGGCTGGAAATCCTGCAAGAGATCCTGCAAGTGATTCACTGAGAGATCCTGCAAGTGATTCACTGAGAGATCCAGCAAGTGATCGTGTGAGAGATCCTGCCAGGGATTCGGCAGGAAATCCTGTTCATAATCCCGTAGTAGGTCCTTCAAAGGATACTGTGCGAGATCCGTCAAGAAGACCTGTCGTAGATCCCGGCTCTTCAGGAGCCTCACTGAAGGAGACCAAGAGGAAGACCTCAGGAGCAGAGGGCGGCCAGGCCAGTGAGTCTCAGCGCTCCGGGGGCCTCATGGCGATTGTGGAGAAGTTCCGCAAAGACCAGAAGACGAGTCGCAATGTCGTGTCACTGCAGCAGCAGCTGTACCAGGAGACCCAGGCACGACGTGTCATCACCGACGGCAGTCCCGCAGCCGCCTGTCTCCTTGGTGACATTGACACCTTCCACGCGCCCTTTGACCCAGGTCATCTGCTCTTCGCCAAAAGCATCACCCCGTCGTAGCAACGGGGGGTTCCGCAAGACCCCCGGAGCATGTCGTCCTGGCTGTCGCTCCAGCAACAGCGGGGCTGGACTCGGGGCCAATGTTGGCCCAGGGCTGCTTCGTCTTGGGCCAAATGTTGGCAATAGTGGGCAGTTTGGGTTTGTGGCTGGTGGGTTAACAGAGTACGGGGGGAGCAGTACCCCAGGGGTGGGTAGGACAGGGAGAGGTCCGTCAAGTAGGAGCGCCTCACCCGTGACCAACCTGTTTGACCCCACCAGGAAGGGAGAAGGAGGGGGTATGGCAGGTGGCCTGGGAGGGGGTGTGGGAGGGGGAGTGGGAGGGGGCGTGGGAGTGGGCGTGGGAGGGAAGAAGGGAAGTGCTGTGGTGGAGGTGATGGTGTCTAACCTTGACTACAACATCAGCGGGGGTGAATGGAAGAACATCTTGTACTCCGAGTTCCATCAGCACATCTCAGTGAGTCTGTTTATTTGAGACCCCAGAAAGTAATGTAAATGTAGTAAAAGTAATTAACAGACGTATGCATGTTCACAAATAATGTAAACATATGGTAATTAAAATACAGTTGTGTATATTTGTATGACAAGCCAATTACCAAGTGGGGATTAGTGCATATTATAAAGGATCAAGTCAGTGGGACCAGCTCTTTCATAGGCATGCGCACACATTATCAAACTTACATGGAATCATAAAATACATTTATATTTTTAAAATTTGCTATATGTAAACTGACATTAAGTTAAAAATAAAAAAGTATATGTAATAATCAACAATTAACATAATATATCTCTAAAATATTAAAACGGTTACATAAATAATTATGTTTTTTAAGTAAAACATCAGAATATACAATAAAATGTACTTGATCATTACCTCTGTTTGACTGTGAATGTTTTGGTCATCTGAAAGATTCTGGACATCCGAGTTCAGACCCAACTGGACAACACCAGCGTGGCCATCATCAGTGTGCCTCATGTCGATGACGCGCGCTTTGCCATCTCACAGTTTCACCGCAAGAAGATTGGCTACAAACGAATCCACGTGTCACTACTGAGTGGCACTGGAGACATCAACCCACCCAACGTCAAGTAGGTAGACGACAAACTCATTCTCTCATGAAACCTGCTTCACTTAAATATGGATTCTGAGTTAAATTACAATTTTATTAAATATGGATTCCGAGTTAAACTACCATTTTTATTAAATATGGATTCTGATTTAAACTACCATTTTATTAAATATGGATTCTGAGTTAAACTACCATTTTATTAAATATGGATTCTGAGTTAAACTACCATTTTTTAAAATTAAATATGGATTCCGAGTTAAACTACCATTTTTATTAAATATGGATTCCGAGATAAACTACCATTTTATTAAATATGGATTCTGAGTTAAACTACCATTTTATTAAATATGGATTCTGAGTTAAACTACCATTTTTTTAAATATGGATTCGAGTTAAACATTTTATTAAATATGGATTCTGAGTTAAACTACCATTTTTTAAATATGGATTCTGAGTTAAACTACCATTTTATTAAATATGGATTCTGAGTTAAACTACCATTTTTTTAAATATGGATTCTGAGTTAAACTACCATTTTAAAAATTAAATATGGATTCTGAGTTAAACTACCATTTATTAAAGTTGAACTCTGACCTAAACTGGCATTAGGAAATGTTTAAAAAAATGAACAGGCATAGTTGTGAAAATTTACATTAATTTACCATTTGGATACAAAATGATCAGTATCAATTTTTTCACGTGTAACTCCCTGTGGTGCCTGGGGAGATTATATATCGTATACCCAGTCGCTTCTGCCCTCTTGACAGCATGTCTCCATAAATCCCTGCCTTTCCCCATTGTTGTGTGTTTACTTCATTATTTGCCTTACAAAGACGTGTTTTGGTGCAGGTCGGAGGTGGTGACCATCTTGAAGGAGGTGGTGGGTCACACCATGCCACTCTTCATGTTCATTGAGCTCTATGAGAAGAGGTATGTGGTGTATTAGCTACTTATGAGCAGTTGTATCACCAATCTATGTTGTATCACCAGTCTTAGTTGTATCACCAGTCTATGTTGTATCACCAATCTATGTTGTATCACCAGTCTATGTTGTATCACCAGTCTATGTTGTATCACCAGTCTTAGTTGTATCACCAGTCTATGTTGTATCACCATCTATTTGTATCACCACATATGTATCACCACACGTGTATCGCCACACATGTAACACCACACATGTATCACCACACATGTATCACCACACATGTATCACCACACTTGTATCACCACACATGTAACACCACACATGTATCACCATGTGTATCACCACACATGTATCACCACACGTGTATCACCACACATGTATCACCATATGTGTATCACCACACATGTAACACCACACATGTATCACCACACTTGTATCACCACACATGTATCACCACACATGTATCACCACACATGTATCACCACACTTGTATCACCACACATGTAACACCACACATGTATCACCATATGTGTATCACCACACATGTGTCATCACACATGTATCACCACACATGTATCACCACACGTGTATCACCACACATGTATCACCATACATGTATCACCTCACATGTATCACCACACTTGTATCACCACACATGTAACACCACACATGTATCACCATATGTGTATCACTACACATGTATCACCACACGTGTATCACCACACATGTATCACCACACATGTATCACCACACATGTATCACCACACATGTATCACCACACATGTATCACCACACATGTATCACCACACATGTATCACCACAAGTGTACCCCTGTGCTGCAGGTATCACCGCAGTATCACGGTGTCGGAGCTGTGTGGGATGAGGGACACGGTGGAAGTGTTGGACCAGGGCAAGAACAGCTGTGGGCGGGTGGTGGTGCTCACCCCTGCCCTCGCCCTCCACCAGAACCCTGCACAGCACGGGGACTCGGAGAATGTGGGTGCATCACTAAGATGACTATAGAAATACAAAAGTTTCCCCAAATATAGTTGGCCATACCCAGCTCGGATCTGTAAATATTGATTTGGATGACGACATAACAAGCAAGGTGTTGAAGTTTGCGGACGACACAAAAGTGTTTAGGAAAATTAAAAGTGATGCAGATAGACAGCATTTACAAGATGATCTTAATAAGTTGATAGAATGGTCTGAGAAGTGGCAAATGCTGTTTAATTTTGGAAAGTGTAAGTGCCTTCACACAGGACATGGGAATGAAGATGCACAATATACAATGGGTGGTACTGTACTAAATACTACCTTAAAGGAAAAGGACTTAGGGTTAACTATTAGTGCTGACATGAAGGTATCAGAGCAGTGTGGAATTGCAGCAGTGAAGGGAAACCAAATTCTAGGATAGTGTACAAAGAAAAAGAACTAATAATACCACTGTATAAAACAATAGTTAGGCCTCACTTAGAATATTGTACACAAGCATGGAGGCCATATCGCAAGAAGGATATTGATATGCTGGAAAGAGTACAAAGGAGAGCAACCAAAATGATACAAAAACTCAGGAATATTAGTTATGAAATGCGTCTAAAAGAATGTGGTTTAACAACACTAGAAACCAGAAGATTGAGAGGAGATCAGATTGAGGTGTTTAAAATATTGAATGGGTATGCAAATATTGACAGAAATATTTTTTTCACAGTCAAGGAAGAGAGAAGGACTAGAGGACATGGAGTTACATTAGCAAAGAAGCAGTGTAGACTAGATATTAGAAAATTTTCATTTTCACAAAGAACAGTAAACGAATGGAACAGATTATTAGCTGATTGTGTAGGTGCTAGTAATGTTTATATATTTAAAAATAAAATCGACATATACCTAAGACGGGCGGGATATACTTAGATAGATAGGTTGGACTCTCGATAAGCCAAATGGCTTCCTAGTCCACCTGCCATCTAGAGTTGAATCTCTAGGTGGCAATCTTGTTAAATCTTGTTAAATATTGGTCACTCAGCTAATTTGTGATATATCTCCAAATGAAACCAGCATTTTCAGATTATCTTCCCCAAAGTTTAAACAATTCTTTAGAAATTAATTTACCTGCTTTTTACTCGGTACCCTAAAAACTCTAACAGCCAGTTAGCCACACTGAACAAAATCAAATTGTATGTAATAATTACAAATAGACTTCAGGCATTTGCTGTTAAACCTGGCATGCCACAGTGAAGAGAGACAAATGGTGTTACTGTATTCAGGGACTAAAGTTAGATGATTTATGTCATCCTGTGTGTGTTGCAGATGCCGGAAGTGACGGAATCACCAACTTGCAGAATCCACTGTCCAGAGGGCAGCACTTGCTACATGGAAGCTGTCGGCTCCAATGGGCTGCCTGATGTGGTTCTGAATCTACGAAGTTTTGGGCCTCATCTTCATACACTGCTACAAACTCATAACGGATGTATGCCACTACTCAGGTACGTTGTCCTCAGATATCATCACCCACAGATATCTGTATGTAATAGAAGTATGCCACTCCTCGGGTACATTGTCCTCAGATATCATAACCCACAGATATCTGTATGTAATAGAAGTATGCCACTCCTCAGGTACGTTGTCCTCAGATATCATCACCCACAGATATCTGTATGTAATAGAAGTATGCCACTCCTCAGGTACATTGTCCTCAGATATCATCACCCACATATATCTGTATATAATAGAAGTATGCCACTCCTCAGGTACGTTGTTCTCAGATATCATCACCCACAGATATCTGTATGTAATAGAAGTATGCCACTCCTCAGGTACATTGTCCTCAGATATCATCACCCACATATATCTGTATATAATAGAAGTATGCCACTCCTCAGGTACATTGTCCTCAGATATCATCACCCACATATATCTGTATATAATAGAAGTATGCCACTCCTCAGGTACATTGTCCTCAGATATCATCACCCACATATATCTGTATATAATAGAAGTATGCCACTCCTCAGGTACGTTGTCCTCAGATATCATCACCCACATATATCTGTATGTAATAGAAGTATGCCACTCCTCAGGTACATTGTCCTCAGATATCATCACCCACATATATCTGTATATAATAGAAGTATGCCACTCCTCAGGTACATTGTCCTCAGATATCATCACCCACAGATATCTGTATGTAATAGAAGTATGCCACTCCTCAGGTACATTGTCCTCAGATATCATCACCCACATATATCTGTATATAATAGAAGTATGCCACTCCTCAGGTACATTGTCCTCAGATATCATCACCCACATATATCTGTATATAATAGAAGTATGCCACTCCTCAGGTACGTTGTCCTCAGATATCATCACCCACAGATATCTGTATGTAATGGAAGTATGCCACTCCTCGAGTACATTGTCCTCAGATATCATCACCCACAGATATGTGTATTTGATAGAATTATGCCATCCTCAGGTACATTGTCCTCAGATATCATCACCCACAGTTATCTATGTGCAATGGAAGTATGCCACTCCTCAGGTACATTGTCTTCAGATGTCATGACCCGTATATATATGTATGCAACATAAGTATGCCACTCCTCATGTGTATAGTCCTTAGATATCATCACCCATAGATATATATATGCAATGGAACTATGCCACTCCTCATATATATCATGCCATCCTAAGATATCTTCATCCAGGCATGCAATCAAAGTACGCCATTCCTCAAGTATGTTGTCCTATGGATATCTTCATCCAAGGGATATCTTTATTTACAGAGTGTGTTATTCCTCAAGTATGCCATCCTTAGATATCTTTGTCCAGACACAATTAAAGTGTGCCATTCCTCAGGTGTGAGTTCATCAGGGATGTTTTTATCGAGAGACACAAACTGCATGTAGGTATGTTGTCCTCGCATACATTCATCCATAAACACGTCCTTTAAAAGAGCAGACCATTTAAAAAACACATAAGTAGATAATTCTAAATGACTAACATTGTTTTCTGAAACGTATCAGTAAGTGGGAGGTCTGTGATGTCAGGAGGTGAATGAAACATACAGAAGTTAGCAGACATCAGCGCCAGGGATGAGATGCACTTACACCAGTCCAGAGTTAGCACATTAATACACAGATAAAACCATCGCCACAGCTGTCTTATCGTGTGACACTATATGTGTCATTGCAGTTTCCTGAGTTGCTACGCGAGTGAGTTCAGCCCCATTGAGCCGGTGTCCGAGGGTGGAGTGTCACTGGAACACCTCATCACTTGTGTGCCGGGGGTGAAGATCACCCACCCCAAGGCCGGGGTGAAGAAGATACAGTGGAGTGAGAACAAGATGTCGCTCTTTGATGGTCAGTCTCACCTCACCTCGCCTCGCCTCGCCTCGCCTCGCCTCGCCTCGCCTCGCCTCGCCTCGCCTCGCCTCGCCTCGCCTCGCCTCACCTCGCCTCGCCTCGCCTCGCCTCGCCTCGCCTCGCCTCGCCTCGCCTCGCCTCGCCTCGCCTCGCCTCGCCTCGCCTCGCCTCACCTCACCTCACCTCACCTCACCTCACCTCACCTCACCTCACATCTCCTCGTCCCACCTCATGTGTGCCCCTCCTAATGGGGCGCTGTGGCATAGTAGGCTTTCACTTGAGAGAACCGGGGTTCCAATCCTGTCCTGTCATTTCTGTCCTTGTACGAGTTTATTCAATCTATGTGGCTGTACTCAGTTGTATGAATGAGGTTAGAGTTGGTAAACTACAGTCGAGCACAGTGCCCACCCTGTGTCCCACCAGCTCAGTGCCCGCCCTGTGTCCCACCAACTCAGTGTCCACCCTGTGTCCCACCAACTCAGTGTCCACCCTGTGTCCCACCAACTCAGTGTCCACCCTGTGTCCCACTAGCTCAGTGCCCACCCTGTGTCCCACTAGCTCAGTGTCCACCCTGTGTCCCACTAGCTCAGTGTCCACCCTGTGTCCCACCAGTTCAGTGTCCACCCAGTGTCCCACTAGCTCAGTACCCACCCTGTGTCCCACTAGCTCAGTGTCCACCCTGTGTCCCACCAGCTCAGTGTCCACCCTGTGTCCCACCAGCTCAGTGCCCACCCTGTGTCCCACCAACTCAGTGTCCACCCTGTGTCCCACCAACTCAGTGCCCACCCTGTGTCCCACCAACTCAGTGTCCACCCTGTGTCCCACCAACTCAGTGTCCACCCTGTGTCCCACCAACTCAGTGCCCACCCTGTGTCCCACTAGCTCAGTGTCCACCCTGTGTCCCACCAGCTCAGTGCCCACCCTGTGTCCCACCAGCTCAGTGTCCACCCTGTGTCCCACCACCTCAGTGTCCACCCTGTGTCCCACCAGCTCAGTGCCCACCCTGTGTCCCACCAGCTCAGTGCCCACCCTGTGTCCCACCAGCTCAGTGCCCACCCTGTGTCCCACCAGCTCAGTGCCCACCCTGTGTCCTACCAACTCAGTACAGTACTCAGTGCCCGCCCTGTGTCCTACCAACTCAGTGCCCACCCTGTGTCCTACCAACTCAGTGCCCACCCTGTGTCCTACCAACTCAGTGCCCACCCTGTGTCCCACCAACTCAGTGCCCACCCTGTGTCCTACCAACTCAGTGCCCACCCTGTGTCCTACCAACTCAGTGCCCACCCTGTGTCCTACCAACTCAGTGCCCACCCTGTGTCCCTACCAACTCAGTGCCCACCCTGTGTCCTACCAACTCAGTGCCCACCCTGTGTCCCACCAACTCAGTGCCCACCCTGTGTCCTACCAACTCAGTGCCCACCCTGTGTCCTACCAACTCAGTGCCCACCCTGTGTCCTACCAACTCAGTGCCCACCCTGTGTCCTACCAACTCAGTGTCCACCCTGTGTCCTACCAACTCAGTGCCCACCCTGTGTCCTACCAACTCAGTGCCCACCCTGTGTCCTACCAACTCAGTGCCCACCCTGTGTCCCACCAACTCAGTGTCCACCCTGTGTCCCACCAGCTCAGTGCCCACCCTGTGTCCCACCAGCTCAGTGTCCACCCTGTGTCCCACCAGCTCAGTGCCCACCCTGTGTCCCACCAACTCAGTGCCCACCCTGTGTCCCACCAACTCAGTGTCCACCCTGTGTCCCACCAACTCAGTGCCCACCCTGTGTCCCACCAACTCAGTGCCCACCCTGTGTCCCACCAGCTCAGTGCCCACCCTGTGTCCCACCAACTCAGTGTCCACCCTGTGTCCCACCAGCTCAGTGCCCACCCTGTGTCCCACCAACTCAGTGCCCACCCTGTGTCCTACCAACTCAGTGTCCACCCTGTGTCCTACCAACTCAGTGCCCACCCTGTGTCCTACCAACTCAGTGTCCACCCTGTGTCCTACCAACTCAGTGTCCACCCTGTGTCCCACCAACTCAGTGTCCACCCTGTGTCCCACCAACTCAGTGCCCACCCTGTGTCCTACCAACTCAGTGTCCACCCTGTGTCCTACCAACTCAGTCCACCCTGTGTCCACCAACTCAGTGTCCACCCTGTGTCCCACCAGCTCAGTGTCCACCCTGTGTCCCACCAGCTCAGTGTCCACCCTGTGTCCCACCAGCTCAGTGCCCACCCTGTGTCCCACCAGCTCAGTGTCCACCCTGTGTCCCACCAGCTCAGTGTCCACCCTGTGTCCCACCAGCTCAGTGTCCACCCTGTGTCCCACCAGCTCAGTGCCCACCCTGTGTCCCACCAGCTCAGTGTCCACCCTGTGTCCCACCAGCTCAGTGCCCACCCTGTGTCCCACCAGCTCAGTGCCCACCCTGTGTCCCACCAGCTCAGTGCCCACCCTGTGTCCCACCAGCTCAGTGCCCACCCTGTGTCCCACCAGCTCAGTGTCCACCCTGTGTCCCACCAACTCAGTGCCCACCCTGTGTCCCACCAGCTCAGTGTCCACCCTGTGTCCCACCAACTCAGTGTCCACCCTGTGTCCCACCAGCTCAGTGCCCACCCTGTGTCCCACTAGCTCAGTGTCCACCCTGTGTCCCACCAGCTCAGTGTCCACCCTGTGTCCCACCAGCTCAGTGCCCACCCTGTGTCCCACCAGCTCAGTGTCCACCCTGTGTCCCACCAACTCAGTGCCCACCCTGTGTCCCACCAACTCAGTGTCCACCCTGTGTCCCACCAACTCAGTGTCCACCCTGTGTCCCACCAACTCAGTGTCCACCCTGTGTCCCACCAACTCAGTGTCCACCCTGTGTCCCACCAACTCAGTGTCCACCCTGTGTCCCACCAACTCAGTGCCCACCCTGTGTCCTACCAACTCAGTGCCCACCCTGTGTCCTACCAACTCAGTGTCCACCCTGTGTCCTACCAGCTCAGTACCCGCCCTGTGTCCCACCAGCTCAGTGTCCACCCTGTGTCCCACCAGCTCAGTGCCCACCCTGTGTCCCACTAGCTCAGTGCCCACCCTGTGTCCTACCAGCTCAGTGTCCACCCTGTGTCCCACCAGCTCAGTGTCCACCCTGTGTCCTACCAACTCAGTGCCCACCCTGTGTCCCACCAGCTCAGTGCCCACCCTGTGTCCCACCAGCTCAGTGTCCACCCTGTGTCCCACCAGCTCAGTGCCCACCCTGTGTCCCACCAACTCAGTGCCCACCCTGTGTCCCACCAGCTCAGTGTCCACCCTGTGTCCCACCAGCTCAGTGCCCACCCTGTGTCCCACCAGCTCAGTGCCCACCCTGTGTCCCACCAACTCAGTGCCCACCCTGTGTCCCACCAGCTCAGTGTCCACCCTGTGTCCCACCAACTCAGTGTCCACCCTGTGTCCCACCAGCTCAGTGCCCACCCTGTGTCCCACCAGCTCAGTGTCCACCCTGTGTCCCACCAGCTCAGTGTCCACCCTGTGTCCCACCAGCTCAGTGCCCACCCTGTGTCCCACCAGCTCAGTGTCCACCCTGTGTCCCACCAGCTCAGTGCCCACCCTGTGTCCCACCAGCTCAGTGCCCACCCTGTGTCCCACCAGCTCAGTGTCCACCCTGTGTCCCACCAGCTCAGTGTCCACCCTGTGTCGCACCAGCTCAGTGTCCACCCTGTGTCCCACCAACTCAGTGCCCACCCTGTGTCCCACCAACTCAGTGTCCACCCTGTGTCCCACCAACTCAGTGCCCGCCCTGTGTCCCACCAACTCAGTGTCCACCCTGTGTCCCACCAACTCAGTGTCCACCCTGTGTCCCACCAGCTCAGTGTCCACCCTGTGTCCCACCAACTCAGTGTCCACCCTGTGTCCCACCAACTCAGTGCCCACCCTGTGTCCCACCAACTCAGTGTCCACCCTGTGTCCCACCAACTCAGTGTCCACCCTGTGTCCCACCAACTCAGTGTCCACCCTGTGTCCCACCAGCTCAGTGTCCACCCTGTGTCCCACCAACTCAGTGTCCACCCTGTGTCCCACCAGCTCAGTGTCCACCCTGTGTCCCACCAGCTCAGTGCCCACCCTGTGTCCCACCAACTCAGTGTCCACCCTGTGTCCCACCAGCTCAGTGCCCACCCTGTGTCCCACCAGCTCAGTGCCCACCCTGTGTCCCACCAACTCAGTGTCCACCCTGTGTCCCACCAGCTCAGTGCCCACCCTGTGTCCCACCAGCTCAGTGTCCACCCTGTGTCCCACCAGCTCAGTGTCCACCCTGTGTCCCACCAGCTCAGTGCCCACCCTGTGTCCCACCAGCTCAGTGCCCACCCTGTGTCCCACCAGCTCAGTGTCCACCCTGTGTCCCACCAGCTCAGTGTCCACCCTGTGTCCCACCAACTCAGTGTCCACCCTGTGTCCCACCAGCTCAGTGCCCACCCTGTGTCCCACCAGCTCAGTGTCCACCCTGTGTCCCACCAGCTCAGTGTCCACCCTGTGTCCCACCAGCTCAGTGTCCACCCTGTGTCCCACCAGCTCAGTGTCCACCCTGTGTCCCACCAGCTCAGTGCCCACCCTGTGTCCCACCAGCTCAGTGTCCACCCTGTGTCCCACTAGCTCAGTGTCCACCCTGTGTCCCACCAGCTCAGTGTCCACCCTGTGTCCCACCAGCTCAGTGTCCACCCTGTGTCCCACCAGCTCAGTGCCCACCCTGTGTCCCACCAGCTCAGTGTCCACCCTGTGTCCCACCAGCTCAGTGCCCACCCTGTGTCCCACCAACTCAGTGTCCACCCTGTGTCCCACCAGCTCAGTGCCCACCCTGTGTCCCACCAGCTCAGTGCCCACCCTGTGTCCCACCAGCTCAGTGTCCACCCTGTGTCCCACCAGCTCAGTGCCCACCCTGTGTCCCACCAACTCAGTGTCCACCCTGTGTCCCACCAGCTCAGTGCCCACCCTGTTCCCACCAGCTCAGTGTCCACCCTGTGTCCCACCAGCTCAGTGTCCACCCTGTGTCCCACCAACTCAGTGTCCACCCTGTGTCCCACCAGCTCAGTGCCCACCCTGTGTCCCACCAGCTCAGTGTCCACCCTGTGTCCCACCAACTCAGTGTCCACCCTGTGTCCCACCAGCTCAGTGCCCACCCTGTGTCCCACCAGCTCAGTGCCCACCCTGTGTCCCACCAGCTCAGTGCCCACCCTGTGTCCCACCAGCTCAGTGTCCACCCTGTGTCCCACTAGCTCAGTGTCCACCCTGTGTCCCACTAGCTCAGTGTCCACCCTGTGTCCCACCAGCTCAGTGTCCACCCTGTGTCCCACCAACTCAGTGCCCACCCTGTGTCCCACCAACTCAGTGTCCACCCTGTGTCCCACTAGCTCAGTGTCCACCCTGTGTCCCACTAGCTCAGTGTCCACCCTGTGTCCCACCAGCTCAGTGTCCACCCTGTGTCCCACCAACTCAGTGTCCACCCTGTGTCCCACCAACTCAGTGCCCACCCTGTGTCCCACCAGCTCAGTGTCCACCCTGTGTCCCACTAGCTCAGTGTCCACCCTGTGTCCCACCAGCTCAGTGTCCACCCTGTGTCCCACCAGCTCAGTGTCCACCCTGTGTCCCACCAGCTCAGTGTCCACCCTGTGTCCCACCAGCTCAGTGTCCACCCTGTGTCCCACCAGCTCAGTGTCCACCCTGTGTCCCACCAGCTCAGTGTCCACCCTGTGTCCCACCAGCTCAGTGCCCACCCTGTGTCCCACCAGCTCAGTGTCCACCCTGTGTCCCACCAGCTCAGTGTCCACCCTGTGTCCCACCAACTCAGTGTCCACCCTGTGTCCCACCAACTCAGTGTCCACCCTGTGTCCCACCAGCTCAGTGTCCACCCTGTGTCCCACCAGCTCAGTGTCCACCCTGTGTCCCACCAGCTCAGTGTCCACCCTGTGTCCCACCAGCTCAGTGTCCACCCTGTGTCCCACCAGCTCAGTGTCCACCCTGTGTCCCACCAACTCAGTGTCCACCCTGTGTCCCACCAGCTCAGTGTCCACCCTGTGTCCCACCAGCTCAGTGTCCACCCTGTGTCCCACCAGCTCAGTGTCCACCCTGTGTCCCACCAGCTCAGTGTCCACCCTGTGTCCCACCAGCTCAGTGCCCACCCTGTGTCCCACCAGCTCAGTGTCCACCCTGTGTCCCACCAGCTCAGTGTCCACCCTGTGTCCCACCAGCTCAGTGTCCACCCTGTGTCCCACCAGCTCAGTGTCCACCCTGTGTCCCACCAACTCAGTGTCCACCCTGTGTCCCACCAACTCAGTGCCCACCCTGTGTCCCACCAGCTCAGTGCCCACCCTGTGTCCCACCAGCTCAGTGTCCACCCTGTGTCCCACCAGCTCAGTGTCCACCCTGTGTCCCACCAGCTCAGTGTCCACCCTGTGTCCCACCAGCTCAGTGTCCACCCTGTGTCCCACCAGCTCAGTGTCCACCCTGTGTCCCACAGAGTCGTCCAGTCGTCTCAGCAGTAGCGCCGTCACACAGATGCAGCTGCATCAGTTTGGACGTGAGGTCGTTGACATCCTCAGGAACTGTCACATGTGTCGTATGCCAGTCGACCGGTTCATACCGTCGTACCACCACCATCACGGCCGGCAGTGTCGGGTCGCAGACTACGGCTATACCAAGTTGATGGAGTTGATGGAAGCAGTGCCACATGTGGTTCAGGTGGGTGGGTGGATGGTGGGTGGTGGGTGGGTGGGTGGGTGGGGTAATCTGGGTATGGTGGGCGTGAAAAATTGCAGTGTTAATTAAAATGTATATATATTTATAAATTTTAATTTATTTATTATATTACTATTATTTTTCATAATTGCCTGTGTCCGCGTGTTTATTTTATTATTATTTTTATTATTTTAGAAACAATCTAGTTGATTTTATTTGTACAGGTTTAGTAACAATTACATATTGTTTTACCCCTTAATATTTATAAACATGAATGGTTCTATATGGTTATATTATTATATGATGAATCTACTATAAAGCAATACACAATAACTATTCTGATGAGGCGCTATGTGGGAAGGTATTGTTATTGACATGGCTATTATGATCTTGTCAGATGATAGGTGAGGGCAGCCACAAGATGATCACCTTGACCCACAGGTCACAGGTCAAGCGATTCATACATGACCTACGCAGAGTGCTCAAGACACAGATCACTAAACAGCTGAACTTACTTGACCTTCCCGTGACCTACAGTAAGTCTTGCTGGCCACTATATGTTTATATGTTATAATAACAATAATGCATTTTCTATTTTTAAAGTCTTATTCCCACATGGTGGATTGATCAATTGCACAAATAAACATTTCTTGATTTGTGCTTCTCAGCATCCAGTCAAATAAAATAGTTCGTATGACAAGAGCAGCTCAACACACACACACACACACACACAACACACACACACACACACACACACACACACACACACACACACACACACACACACACACACACACACACACACACACACACACACACACACACACACACACACACACAAACACACACACAATATTTATAGTGAAGTGTAAATGGGTAACATATATGGTATGTAGCTTTTTCATTAGTTAAATTATGAGAAGTTGCATTTAAAAAAAAAATTATTTCTATTATTCAGGTAAAGTGATGGGGAAGCAGTTTGACATAGTTGAGTATGGCGTATGCTATGTCGAAGACATCCTTGGAGAGATCCCAGAATCCTCTCTTGTAGTAAGTAGCTCTTTGGCTTTAACTGTTGTAGACTACAAACAACATGACTACAGCAGCAGAGCTAAACTCACATGACTACAGCAGCAGAGCTAAACTCACATGACTACAGCAGCAGAGCTGAACTAACATGACTACAGCAGCAGAGCTAAACTAACATGACTACAGCAGCAGAGCTAAACTCACATGACTAAAGCAGCAGAGCTAAACTAACATGACTACAGCAGCAGAGCTAAACTAACATGACTACAGCAGCAGAGCTGAACTAACATGACTACAGCAGCAGAGCTGAACTAACATGACTACAGCAGCAGAGCTAAACTAACATGACTACAGCAGCAGAGCTGAACTAACATGACTACAGCAGCAGAGCTAAACTCACATGACTACAGCAGCAGAGCTAAACTCACATGACTACAGCAGCAGAGCTGAACTAACATGACTACAGCAGCAGAGCTGAACTAACATGACTACAGCAGCAGAGCTGAACTAACATGACTACAGCAGCAGAGCTAAACTAACATGACTACAGCAGCAGAGCTGAACTAACATGACTACAGCAGCAGAGCTAAACTCACATGACTACAGCAGCAGAGCTGAACTAACATGACTACAGCAGCAGAGCTAAACTAACATGACTACAGCAGCAGAGCTGAACTAACATGACTACAGCAGCAGAGCTAAACTCACATGACTACAGCAGCAGAGCTGAACTAACATGACTACAGCAGCAGAGCTGAACTAACATGACTACAGCAGCAGAGCTAAACTAACATGACTACAGCAGCAGAGCTGAACTAACATGACTACAGCAGCAGAGCTAAACTCACATGACTAAAGCAGCAGAGCTAAACTAACATGACTACAGCAGCAGAGCTGAACTAACATGACTAAAGCAGCAGAGCTAAACAAACATGACTACAGCAGCAGAGCTAAACTAACATGACTACAGCAGCAGAGCTAAACTAACATGACTACAGCAGCAGAGCTAAACTAACATGACTACAGCAGCAGAGCTAAACTAACATGACTACAGCAGCAGAGCTAAACAAACATGACTACAGCAGCAGAGCTAAACTAACATGACTACAGCAGCAGAGCTAAACTAACATGACTACAGCAGCAGAGCTAAACAAACATGACTACAGCAGCAGAGCTAAACTAACATGACTACAGCAGCAGAGCTAAACTAACATGACTACAGCAGCAGAGCTAAACTAACATGACTACAGCAGCAGAGCTAAACTAACATGACTACAGCAGCAGAGCTAAACTAACATGACTACAGCAGCAGAGCTAAACTAACATGACTACAGCAGCAGAGCTGAACTAACATGACTACAGCAGCAGAGCTGAACTAACATGACTACAGCAGCAGAGCTAAACTCACATGACTACAGCAGCAGAGCTGAACTAACATGACTACAGCAGCAGAGCTGAACTAACATGACTACAGCAGCAGAGCTAAACTAATATGACTACAGCAGCAGAGCTAAACTAACATGACTACAGCAGCAGAGCTGAACTAACATGACTACAGCAGCAGAGCTGAACTAACATGACTACAGCAGCAGAGCTAAACTCACATGACTACAGCAGCAGAGCTGAACTAACATGACTACAGCAGCAGAGCTGAACTAACATGACTACAGCAGCAGAGCTAAACTAATATGACTACAGCAGCAGAGCTAAACTAACATGACTACAGCAGCAGAGCTGAACTAACATGACTACAGCAGCAGAGCTAAACTAACATGACTACAGCAGCAGAGCTAAACTAACATGACTACAGCAGCAGAGCTAAACTAACATGACTACAGCAGCAGAGCTGAACTAACATGACTACAGCAGCAGAGCTGAACTAACATGACTACAGCAGCAGAGCTAAACTCACATGACTACAGCAGCAGAGCTGAACTAACATGACTACAGCAGCAGAGCTGAACTAACATGACTACAGCAGCAGAGCTAAACTAATATGACTACAGCAGCAGAGCTAAACTAACATGACTACAGCAGCAGAGCTGAACTAACATGACTAAAGCAGCAGAGCTAAACAAACATGACTACAGCAGCAGAGCTAAACTCACATGACTACAGCAGCAGAGCTAAACTAACATGACTACAGCAGCAGAGCTGAACTAACATGACTACAGCAGCAGAGCTGAACTAACATGACTACAGCAGCAGAGCTGAACTAACATGACTACAGCAGCAGAGCTAAACTCACATGACTAAAGCAGCAGAGCTAAACAAACATGACTACAGCAGCAGAGCTAAACTAACATGACTACAGCAGCAGAGCTAAACTAACATGACTACAGCAGCAGAGCTGAACTAACATGACTACAGCAGCAGAGCTAAACTCACATGACTACAGCAGCAGAGCTGAACTAACATGACTACAGCAGCAGAGCTGAACTAACATGACTACAGCAGCAGAGCTAAACTAATATGACTACAGCAGCAGAGCTAAACTAACATGACTACAGCAGCAGAGCTGAACTAACATGACTACAGCAGCAGAGCTGAACTAACATGACTACAGCAGCAGAGCTGAACTGGTTAAGACTCATTAGCAAGACTGCTGGCAGCTATATTGATGATAACACTGAATCTGTTTAGATAAAGTACTTAAATCTTTTTTGGAATATCTTACAATGAACATAAGACCAACTGAAAAAATCCATCCATGTAGCAACATCCTCAGACTTGGTAAAATCCACGTGATATAATTAAAAAAGGAACCATCTCTTGTATGTTCATGCATACAGTGTGAGTACTGTGGTATGTTCATACCACAGTACTCACACTGTGGTATGTTCATACCACAATGCTCACATTGTGGTATGTTCATGCCACAGTGTGAGTACTGTGGTATGAACATGCCACAGTGTGAGTACTGTGGTATGAACATGCCACCGTGTGAGTACTGTGGTATGAACATGCCACAGTGTGAGTACTGTGGTATGAACATGCCACCGTGTGAGTACTGTGGTATGAACATGCCACCGTGTGAGTACTGTGGTATGAACATGCCACCGTGTGAGTACTGTGGTATGAACATGCCACCGTGTGAGTACTGTGGTATGAACATGCCACCGTGTGAGTACTGTGGTATGAACATGCCACCGTGTGAGTACTGTGGTATGAACATGCCACCGTGTGAGTACTGTGGTATGAACATGCCACCGTGTGAGTACTGTGGTATGAACATGCCACCGTGTGAGTACTGTGGTATGAACATGCCACAGTGTGAGTACTGTGGTATGAACATGCCACCGTGTGAGTACTGTGGTATGAACATGCCACCGTGTGAGTACTGTGGTATGAACATGCCACCGTGTGAGTACTGTGGTATGAACATGCCACCGTGTGAGTACTGTGGTATGAACATGCCACAGTGTGAGTACTGTGGTATGAACATGCCACCGTGTGAGTACTGTGGTATGAACATGCCACAGTGTGAGTACTGTGGTATGAACATGCCACCGTGTGAGTACTGTGGTATGAACATGCCACAGTGTGAGTACTGTGGTATGAACATGCCACAGTGTGAGTACTGTGGTATGAACATGCCACAGTGTGAGTACTGTGGTATGAACATGCCACTTGACGTGAAAGAGTGAGCATGCGACTGAGAGAGTGAGTGAGTGAGTGAATGAGTGAGAAAGTGATTGAGTGTGCAAGTGAACGACTATGAAACACGTTTACATAATAGGCTAGTACACATATTTGTATTATTGTACATTTTTACAAAATCATTTAATCGTGGTCTTGCTGACGGAGAATTTAGAAACCTTCAGACATTTTGGACATCAGTTTACTGAAGGTGACCAATTGACTGACTGGTGTGTTTCCCTGCCACTAGGTGTCAGGATCTGGGGAGAACGCTGTCATATCAATTCCCCGTCGAGGTGGGTAATTTCTACACTTGTAGATCGGGTTGAATGTTACATTTATTGCTGACTTTCCAATTCTTTGACATTTATTGATTTAAAGTAATGCAGATCGGTCATTTGTAGATGATGTTATGTGTAGTTGAGGTGTAAAGTCGTTTTAAAGCTGCATTTCGGACATCACTAACTAATTTCAAAGACTGAAGTATTCAACGAACATACTAATGATTACTGACATGGGTTTTGGAGATTTGCTCATTTCTAAATTTCATCGGCAGATATGTTTAAGACATTTGTGTGTGATTATAAGCCACAAGTCACAGATGCATGCTTGAAGACTTTTGCAGATCAAACACCCGAGGAGATTGAGAGAACAAAGCAGTTTGCGGTGGAGGTGATTGACCTACTTAAGCACAGTCCGCAGTACAGCATGAGTTTCAACAAGTTTATTCCCGCGTACCACCATCACTTCGGCAAACAATGTCGTGTCTCTGACTACGGCTTCGCGAAACTCATCGAGTTGTTTGAAGCAATTCCGCATGTTTTGAAGGTAAGGCTCCCTGAGCTGTCATTCTCTGTCACATGACCAGATGCAGATGGTCCATCATGCCATAATATATATGAATGCCCATATATAGAGAATATGGACATCCTGTTGTGTCCTGTATTGAAATTCTGATCCTAATAAAAGTTTGATGTTATCACAAAACCAAAAGGCAAAGTGTTTAGTTGTAAGTCTGGGGTGTCTGAGACAGATGAATTTGCAAATTTCCAACTCGAAGCACAATCAATTGTAATGGAAACATACAATTTCAAAGCAAGGTTTATTTTGGCACAATTGCAAAGTGAACAGCAATGTGTTTCGATTTTCAACAAGTTTCAGTATTCCCACATTCTATGCAGCAGACTGCCCATTAAAAATTACTACCCGACTAATTACAGGCAGAAAAGGACTGTAATGTCTTTAATACCTGGGCACATTTAAAAAGAGAAACCCAAAAAAGTTTGTTTTAAACAGTTTGATATCTTAAAATAGTTTGTGTCAAAAGATTGTTTTTGGTCTGAAACATTTTGGGTCTCAAACGATTTTTGGATTTTTAACAGTTTTGCATCTTAAAAATGTTTAGATCAAGTATTTTGGGGGTTAAGATATTTTTGGGTTTAAATTTGTTGGTCTTAACCAATCTTGGACCTTAACATTTTTCTGGTCTTAAACAGTTTTGGGTCTTAGCGTTAAGTGTTTGGGTCTAATTTGTTTGGGTCTAAAACATTTTTGGGTCTAAAAATTTTGTGTGTCTTACATCAACAGATTGACGAGGAGACAGAGGAGAAGACCTTGAGTCTGACTGGGCCAGACCTACTGGAGGTGGTGGGAGAACAGGTGGTTGTCCTCCTCCAGAGTGTCCCCTCCCACTCCATCCCACTCCCAGAGTTCCTCTCAGCCTTCACTTGTCACTACGGCTTTAGTCTGCGACTCGAGGACCTCGGTGTCAACTCTGTCACTGAACTTATGGAGAAAATGCCACTAAGCACCAAGGTTTGTCATAGCAGAACAAACAGATGTACATCATCTGGTGTACATCATAGCAGAACAAACAGATGAACATCATCTGGTATACATCATAGCAGAACAAAAACAGGAAAAAAAAGGGGGACATCATCTGGTATACATCATAGCAGAACAAACAGATGTACATCATCTGGTATACATCATAGCAGAACAAACAGATGTACATCATCTGGTATACATCATAGCAGAACAAACAGATGTACATCATTTGGTATACATCATAGCAGAACAAGCAGGTATACATCATCTGGTATACATCATAGCAGAACAAACAGATGTACATCATCTGGTATACATCATAGCAGAACAAACAGATGTACATCATCTGGTATAATCATAGCAGAACAAACAGATATACATCATCTGGTATAATCATAGCAGAACAAACAGATATACATCATCTGGTATACATCATAGCAGAACAAACAGATATACATCATCTGGTATATATCATAGCAGAACAAGCAGATATACATCATCTGGTATACATCATAGCAGAACAAACAGATATACATCATCTGGTATATATCATAGCAGAACAAACAGATTAAAACAAAACATCTGGGGTATACATCATAGCAGAACAAACAGATATACATCATCTGGTATACATCATAGCAGAACAAACAGATATACATCATCTGGTATATATCATAGCAGAACAAACAGATATACATCATCTGGTATACATCATAGCAGAACAAACAGATATACATCATCTGGTATATATCATAGCAGAACAAACAGATATACATCATCTGGTATACATCATAGCAGAACAAACAGATATACATCATCTGGTATACATCATAGCAGAACAAACAGATATACATCATCTGGTATACATCATAGCAGAACAAACAGATATACATCATCTGGTATATATCATAGCAGAACAAACAGATATACATCATCTGGTATACATCATAGCAGAACAAACAGATGTACATCATCTGGTATACATCATAGCAGAACAAACAGATATACATCATCTGGTATACATCATAGCAGAACAAGCAGATATACATCATCTGGTATACATCATAGCAGAACAAACAGATATACATCATCTGGTATATATCATAGCAGAACAAACAGATATACATCATCTGGGTTATTTTTAAACATAAAAAAAACCCCGAAAAAAAAAAACAGATATACATCATCTGGTATACATCATAGCAGAACAAACAGATATACATCATCTGGTATATATCATAGCAGAACAAACAGATATACATCATCTGGTATACATCATAGCAGAACAAACAGATATACATCATCTGGTATATATCATAGCAGAACAAACAGATTAAAACAAAACATCTGGGGTATACATCATAGCAGAACAAACAGATGTACATCATCTGGTATACATCATAGCAGAACAAACAGATTAAAACATCATCTGGGGTTTTTATAAACATAGCAGAACAAACAGATTACATCATCTGGTATACATCATAGCAGAACAAACAGATTACATCATTTGGTATAATCATAGCAGAACAAACAATTACATCATCTGGTATACATCATAGCAGAACAAGCAGATTACATCATCTGGTATACATCATAGCAGAACAAACAGATGTACATCATCTGGTATACATCATAGCAGAACAAACAGATGTACATCATCTGGTATACATCATAGCAGAACAACCCGATGTACATCATCTGGTATACATCATAGCAGAACAAACAGATTAAAACATCATCTGGGGTTATTTTTAAACATAGCAGAACAAGCAGATTACATCATCTGGTATAATCATAGCAGAAAAAAAGCCCGGAAAAATAAAAAAAATTTATCTGGTATACATCATAGCAGAAAAAAAGCCCCGGAAAAAAAAAATTTCATCATCTGGTATACATCATAGCAGAACAAGCAGATGTACATCATCTGGTATACATCATAGCTGAACAAACAGATGTACATCATCTGGTATACATCATAGCAGAACAAGCAGATGTACATCATCTGGTATACATCATAGGCCAAGAACAAAACAAAATAAAAAACATCATCTGGTATAATCATAGCAGAACAAACAGATATACATCATCTGGTATACATCATAGCAGAACAAACAGATATACATCATCTGGTATACATCATAGCAGAACAAACAGATATACATCATCTGGTATACATCATAGCAGAACAAACAGATATACATCATCTGGTATACATCATAGCAGAACAAACAGATATACATCATCTGGTATACATCATAGCAGAACAAACAGATATACATCATCTGGTATACATCATAGCAGAACAAACCCGATATACATCATTTGGTATACATCATAGCAGAAAAAACCCGATTACATAAACTGGTATAAACATAGCAGAACAAACAGATATACATCATCTGGTATAATCATAGCAGAACAAACAGATTACATCATCTGGTATACATCATAGCAGAACAAACAGATATACATCATCTGGTATACATCATAGCAGAACAAACAGATATACATCATCTGGTATACATCATAGCAGAACAAACCAGATATACATCATCTGGTATACATCATAGCAGAAAAAACCCGATGTACATAAACTGGTATACATCATAGCAGAACAAACAGATTACATCATCTGGTATAATCATAGCAGAACAAACAGATTACATCATCTGGTATACATCATAGCAGAACAAACAGATGTACATCATCTGGTATACATCATAGCAGAACAAACAGATGTACATCATCTGGTATACATCATAGCAGAACAAACAGATGTACATCATCTGGTATATATCATAGCAGAACAAACAGATGTACATCATCTGGTATACAACATAGCAGAACAAACAGATGTACATCATCTGGTATACATCATAGCAGAACAAACAGATTACATCATCTGGTATACATCATAGCAGAACAAACAGATGTACATCATCTGGTATATATCATAGCAGAACAAACAGATGTACATCATCTGATATACATCATAGCAGAACAAACAGATATACATCATCTGGTATACATCATAGCAGAACAAACAGATATACATCATCTGGTATACATCATAGCAGAACAAACAGATGTTACAAAACATCTGGGGTTTTTTTATAAACATAGCAGAACAAACAGATATACATCATCTGGTATACATCATAGCAGAACAAACAGATGTACATCATCTGGTATACATCATAGCAGAACAAGCAGATGTACATCATCTGGTATACATCATAGCAGAACAAACAGATATACATCATCTGGTATACATCATAGCAGTACAAGCAGACATATATCATCTGGTATACATCATAGCAGTACAAGCAGATGTACATCATCTTATATACATCATAGCAGTACAAGCAGATGTACATGATCTTATATACATCATAGCAGTACAAGCAGATGTACATCATCTTATATACATCATAGCAGTACAAGCAGATGTACGTCATCTGATATACATCCGGTTATAGATATTTGTAATGAGAATCTAGAAAAATGCAACATTTTGAAATAGCATAACATGTTAATTTGTGTGAAAATTATGAAATCTCGATATAGCGAAATATAAATTTAGGACCAGTTGGTACAAACATTTATAAACCTTTCTGAAATGTGATGACGGCTAATTCATTCAGTGCAGGATGACGTGGTGTACCACTGCATACGTAGATCACTCCTAATCTAAACCTGTTTCACATTGTTTCAGTGGTTCATTTTGTTTCGTTCTCCCCAATTACATTCTGTACAGTGCATTTTGACAGAAATATGCTCTACTACTAGGTGCAGAATGAGGGCGGTCAGTCAGTGGTCACTCTGGCTGACCGCAGTCAGATCCAGCAGCTGACAGACCAGGTTCTGTGGCTACTGATGGACAAGTCGGAGGACGGCAGTCTCAGGGTCGACTTGTTGCGAAGTCTCTATCAGAGGGTCTTTGACGCCACCCTCAACATTGATGACGTCTGTACACATCTGAAGGGGGTCGTACAGGTGGGATGTGTGTGTGTGTGTGTGTGTGTGTGTGTGTGTGTGTGTGTGTGTGTGTTTTTGTGTTTGTGTTTGTGTTTTTGGAAATTTTTTGTTTTTGTTTTTGTAGGAAGGAGGAAGGGAGGAGGAAGGAGGAAAAAGGATTGGAGGAGGTATGTGTATGTGTATGTGTGTACACATGCATGTGTACATACCAATATATATCTCAGCTTCAGTTGGTTGAAGCTAGCATGTGTGCAGCATGTACAGACACACACACACACACACACACACACACACACACACACACACACACACACACACACACACACACACACACACACCAACCTCACACACAACACACAAACAACACACACAAAACCCCACAACCCCCAACCCCACACAAACCCCCACACATAAACAAAAAACACCACGCCCCAAGCACGCAGCACCACGCACCACCACCCCCACGCACGCACGCACCACACACACACACACACACACACACACACACACACACACATACCCCAGACAGGGTTAGTTCACATCTGAGATGATCATACATACACAATTTCATGGTGAATCATGTTTGTTTTTAAAACCAAAACACCTGGTAATCTAATATATAAAGCTTGGAAGGGATAAAAATGGGGAAAAATGTCCTGCCCAAAAGGACTGATAACTGCCCATGTAAATCAGCACGCACACCAAAGTGACTCACTCAAGATGTTATAGACACATTTTTTATTTATCCAGACTGTTTCTCAGGTATCTTAACCCAGTGGATCTCCTGCCAGCCCAGACGTGATGTACCCACACACCAAGGAGATGAGAATGTATCTCATGCATGTCTCCTCAGTGTGTGTTCACTTAACTGTCTCCTTGTAGGTGAGTGGTCGCGGCTCTCATGGGGTGGTCAAGCTGTGTCCGATAGAGATGTTTGCGCGAGACGTCCGCACCCTTCTACAACTACATGGTGGTCAACTTGCCCTGCAGCACTTCGAGGCCGCCTACGCACAACACTTCGGGGTGGCCCTCGTGCCAGCATCCTACGGCTTCCCAAACACCCTCGCCCTCCTGCGAGCCATCTTCCACGTGGCTGTGATCAGAGGGCGGGCGTACCGACGCACTGTTGTCCTGTGTCGCCAGTTCGAAGGTCAGTATTTACCGCATTTGCTTCAGGGTTTTTCCTCACACTACAGAGGGCGCTGCCAGTATCCCCCCGAAGGTTGATTTGTGCAAAACACTGAATATAATCTCAGAATGTAATTATATTTGCAGTCCTGGAAGGTCAGGGTTTCATCTTAGAATTTCGTGAGTCCCGTGCATCAGTGACAACTTTTACCTGTCCCGTTTATGATTGTGTAGTGATTTTGTTTCTTGCACCTCTGTGCTTGACTTTTCAAAGAAATAGGTGCTATAGATGTGTTACCATTATAATTGCTGTTACCACTACAGTAGTAGTGGTGGTGGTGGTGGTGGTGGTGGTGGTGGTGGTGGTGGTGGTGGTGGTGGTGGTGGTGGTGGTGGTGGTGGTGGTGGTGGTGGTGGTGGTGGTGGTGGTGGTGGTGGTGGTGGTGGTGGTGGTGGTGGTGGTGGTGGTGGTGGTGGTGGTGGTGGTGGTGGTGGTGGTGGTGGTGGTGGTGGTGGTGGTGGTGGTAGTATCAGAGTGGGGCGGTCTTAAAAGAGGGGTGGTCTCTCATGAGGGGTTTGCAACATTCCACACTAGGGGACACTTACAACGACTAACATCAACACTAGGGGGTGCTTACAATGACTAACATCAACACTAGGGGGCACTTACAACCACTAAGTAGTAAAATACACAAAATAAAAAGTAGAAAATAAAAAAATGAGATAAACTATTAACAACAACAAAATTATTTATTCTGTTTATTTTATGTGACACGTTTCAGTATAAGTTTAATTTTGAATCGTTTTTTCTAAATAATATCTAATAAAAAGTATCCAAATTTTTTATTACATCTGATAAAAAGTATTCTCATTTAATTTATAAAAAATTCGGTCTGAGGGGCTAAAAAGTACTGCCACCTCATGGCGTCTGGGTAATCGCACCGTGGTCGCCATTTTGTTGTTCTTTCCAGGGGCGCAAAATGATCTTTTACTTTCTGATCTAATCATGAAAACGACCTCTTACAACTGCGAAACTTCCTCTCTAATAACTCATATTACATATACATAAGTTAGATCATAAAATTAAATCATTTAAATTGCTGTGAAGAATAAAATTAAAAAATCTAAATTGTGCTAAACTAAAGTCGACATCGCCTGCGGCTGTTACGCGCACGCCGTAGATTATCGTGGCGTTACGTCGATATTTTATTGCGGTGTCACTAAATCTGGATTCCGGTTTTATCCTAAACTAACCTAAAATTTAGCCTAAGTTTCTAAACTTTAATCATACACAAGTTTCTAAACTTTAGTCATATACAATATGCATATTTATTCGCAGAGTTATGCGTAGCCACCGACTGTGATCATGTCCGCCATGATGTCTTGCCGGCGAGTTCTTGCGCGAGTTTGTTTCATGAATTTTATTTGTTTCAATAATGTAAGTGATATAATTTTATAACATAGTGTGTGTTTATAAATATATAAGATAAGTGAGGAAATTCTAACGGCTGTTAGGTGTCATTTTCATAATTCGTCAGAAAGTAAAAGATCGCCAAAAAGTAATGGTCGTCATCAGGCGATTCATTGTTTCTATGGCATTATGCACGTTAGTCATGCGTTTACTGAGAGTTCATTGCGATATTTAGGTTAGCAAATGTGCTGGCCACCTATCGGATGGTCGTTCGTTAGTTAGGGGTAAAATTCAAATTGCCATGGTCGTTGGTCGCGTCTGCCGGGTGGTCGTTGGTGAGGGAACCTTTATACAGCGTAGACATTCCGTCAATGAAAAAAAAGGTCATAAAAAGCAGTTGGTTCGTAAATGAGGGTGGTCGTTCGTGAGGGGTTCCACTATAGTAGTAATAGGTGTCAGCATTGCTCTAACAGATTTATTGTTCCAACAGCTTCCATACAGTTCCTGGAAAGAAAGTTATAACACACTACGCTGTTGCTGTTACATTTGAAGTATACACATTTTATGATGTTGCACTCTGCAAAATTATTAATAATGTGCATTATGTTCGTAAAGGATCATATTTTAACACCATGCTGTTACATCTAATTAACTGTTAAAAAACAATATTGCACATCCAAATTTTAACGCCATGGTGTTTCCTGCAGGTGTCTTGAGCCCAGCAAAGCCTCACAGGTCAGAGTCCAAACAGAGGTCAGAGGTCACACAGATGTCAGAATTGACAAGTCCAGCGGAGCACATTCTGGACGTGAAGGAAACTACTAAGGCTAGCACGCCATCTAGTGACTCAGGCATTGTGGAACCTCGAGGTGAGTGCATGTGGCTCCATCTGGTGAATACATGTGGTGCCATCTAATGGATAATTGTGACACTACTGATTACAGACCAGTAATTGGTTAATATTATGCATTTCACCACAAAAGTGCCCCTGGAAGGTGTGGCTTGTCTGCTGAATATACGACAGTTCCACATTGAAAAAAATTAGACAGTTTATGTTGCCAGTCAGTCCGTGAGTGTAAGATTAACTTATATGGGCTGCAGTGGCATAATGGTTAGAACTGTAGCTTTTAGTAATGGGAATCTGGGTTAGAAACCTAACTTGGTCAGTTTTGTTCCTTCTACTTTGCTCCAATTAACATGGCACTGTAAATCAGTACCTTGTAGCATTCACTGTAATCTAAGTTATGTTTGCAAATATTGTATGCAATAATAGTAGCGTGGCTGAATTCTTCTAGGAAAAGTTGAGTTGGTGTTGAGGAACTGTGTATAAACTGGCAAATTGTTTTCAAAATGATGCAAATTATTAAAATGGTTACATCCCAGTAGTTAAGATATTAGGCATTATATGTAATACGTTAGCGTTTGACATTCATTAAGCTCCAGGGCCTCTTCTCAGGGGCACTGTAATGTCATGACCTTGATGTCTGACCTTGACCTTGCGCTGCTGTATGGTGTTGACTGACACAACTGTCTTGACTTTGTCTCAGACGATGACGAGAAAGACCTGTCAACGGTGACAGCAAGAAGGAGACTGCCCTATGATGGGATGGACAACAAGACCGTCCACCCACAGGAGACGTCCCTGGAGCCTGTGTCATCTACAGGGTCTACAGTGACCGCCTCAGTCCAGTCCTGTGGCCACCCAGTAGAGCCCGGGCTACAGGAATGTTTCTCATACACAGCTGGTGGTAGGTGATGTCATCACATTGTCTAGGTGGGAGGGGGCATAAATATATAATTGCACCAGAGGGGGTGGGCTACGAGGGTATGAACCTGCAATTGGGTGGGTGTGTGACACCACATCAGAAGTCAGAGGGTAAGACAGATCAATTATCAGAGTGACGCTCACAATGTCATCATATCTGGAGGGCCACTCTAACTCAGGCTTAGAGGGCTCTAAATTCCAAAGATCTATTGAAGCACATGACCCCCTGACCTGCCCAGACTTGAGTATGGTTCCAGGGACATCTACATTGTGTTGTTTGTGTTCGGCTGGTCTGATCTGTGTCTTCTCTGGCTTCAGACGGTCAAACTGTGCCTTGGTCAACCACAGAAGACAGCGGTCAAGACCTGGTTGAGGACTGTGGTCAAGCGGGCGGCCAGAGCTCCACCTTGCTGCAGTTCGCTGCGAGTATGCTGCCCGTGGACACTGACCGCCCGCCTCACACTCCATCCACTGTGCACCTGATGGCCGGACAGGGTGGGCTTGACCATCACAGTGTGGTCAGTGGCTGCAGCCAGTTCTTCAATGCAGCTGACCACAACCCATCACACGCCATGCAAGAGTGGAGTAACCGTGACGACGGAGACCAGACGGACTATGCATGGCTGACCAGCAATATCTTCCCACAAGGTCCAGTCGTCCAGCAGGACCACTCGCGGCAAACCCTGAACAACTGGCCGGAGTCAAAGCAGAGCTCATCAGCTCCACACGGAAACATACATCTGATGACTCCGGACATGTTCATGCCACCTCACTCCTCCCTGGCCTCCCAGTGGGAGCAAGGCTCAGCCCTCCTGCCATCCTCCGAGGTGTCCGACAGTCATGAAAGGGTGGTCAGTTATCTGTCGACCCAGGACTCAGACTACAGTGCTACAGCACAGATGCAGACATCTCCCAGGAAGTCTCGCATCGCCGCACGCTTCAATGTCCCCCTCACCATGTCCCCAATGTCCCCGTCACACCCCAGCGACCACAATCATGCCCCAGTGACTTCGAGTCATGCCCCAGCTCCTACAATCAGTGACTAGAGCCATAGGTGAGCAATTAGTCATGCTCCAGTGAATAGAGTCATGCCCACAACTAGATCATACCCTAGCGACTAGAGCTATATGCTAGCACCGACCCTAGCCACTATGCTTGTATCAAACAATTAGAATCATGCCATAAAAACTGGTCATGCAAGTGCAATCATACCATACTGACAGAGTTGTGCCCTAGCAACCAGAATTACCTTAGCAACCAGAGTCATACCATAGTCAGTTAGTCATGTCTTTGTGATTAACGTCATACCACTGGGAGTAAATAGATGCCCCTGTTAAAAGAATCATTGCACCATGCCTAAGTGAACAGAATCACTCCACCATGCCCCAGTAAAAAGAATCATTGCACCATGCCCCAGTGAAAAGAATCATTGCACCATGCCCCAGTAAACAGAATCACTCCACCATGCCCAACTGAACAGAATCACTCCACTATGCCCCAGTGAAAAGAATCATTGCACCATGCCCAAGTGAACAGAATCACTCCACCATGCCCAAGTGAATAGAATCACTCCACCATGCCCCAGTGAAAGAATCATTGCACCATGCCCAAGTGAACAGAATCACTCCACCATGCCCCAGTGAAAAGAATCACTCCACCATGCCCAAGTGAAAAGAATCACTCCACCATGCCCCAGTGAAAAGAATCACTCCACCATGCCCCAGTGAAAAGAATCACTCCACCATGCCCCAGTGAAAAGAATCACTCCACCATGCCCAAGTGAAAAGAATCACTCCACCATGCCCCAGTGAAAAGAATCACTCCACCATGCCCCAGTGAAAAGAATCACTCCACCATGCCCCAGTGAAAAGAATCACTCCACCATGCCCCAGTGAAAAGAATCACTCCACCATGCCCCAGTGAAAAGAATCATTGCACCATGCCCAAGTGAAAAGAATCATTGCACCATGCCCCAGTGAAAAGAATCTCTCCACCATGCCCCAGTGAAAAGAATCATTGCACCATGCCCAAGTGAAAAGAATCATTGCACCATGCCCCAGTGAAAAGAATCACTCCACCATGCCCAAGTGAAAAGAATCATTGCACCATGCCCAAGTGAAAAGAATCATTGCACCATGCCCCAGTGAAAAGAATCACTCCACCATGCCCAAGTGAAAAGAATCATTGCACCATGCCCAAGTGAAAAGAATCACTCCACCATGCCCAAGTGAAAAGAATCACTCCACCATGCCCCAGTGAAAAGAATCACTCACCATGCCCAAGTGAAAGAATCACTCCACCATGCCCAAGTGAAAAGAATCACTCCACCATGCCCAAGTGAAAAGAATCACTCCACCATGCCCAAGTGAAAAGAATCACTCCACCATGCCCAAGTGAAAAGAATCACTCCACCATGCCCCAGTGAAAAGAATCATCCACCATGCCCCAGTGAAAAGAATCACCACCATGCCCCAGTGAAAAGAATCCTCCACCATGCCCCAGTGAAAAGAATCCTCCACCATGCCCAAGTGAAAAGAATCATCACCATGCCCAAGTGAAAAGAATCATTGCACCATGCCCAAGTGAAAAGAATCACTCCACCATGCCCCAGTGAAAAGAATCACTCCACCATGCCCAGTGAAAGATCATCAATGCAAGTAAAAGAATCATTGCACCATGCCCAAGTGAAAAGAATCACTCCACCATGCCCAAGTGAAAAGAATCATTGCACCATGCCCAAGTGAAAAGAATCATTGCACCATGCCCAAGTGAACAGAATCACTCCACCATGCCCAAGTGAAAAGAATCATTGCACCATGCCCAAGTGAAAAGAATCATTGCACCATGCCCAAGTGAACAGAATCACTCCACCATGCCCAAGTGAAAAGAATCATTGCACCATGCCCAAGTGAAAAGAATCATTGCACCATGCCCAGTGAAAAGAATCACTCCACCATGCCCCAGTGAAAAGAATCACTCCACCATGCCCAAGTGAAAAGAATCACTCCACCATGCCCAAGTGAAAAGAATCACTCCACCATGCCCAAGTGAACAGAATCACTCCACCATGCCCCAGTGAAAAGAATCACTCCACCATGCCCAAGTGAACAGAATCACTCCACTATGCCCAAGTGAAAAGAATCATTGCGCCATGCCCAACTGAACAGAATCACTCCACCATGCCCAAGTGAAAAGAATCATTGCACCATGCCCAAGTGAAAAGAATCACTCCACCATGCCCAAGTGAAATGAATCACTCCACCATGCCCAAGTGAAAAGAATCATTGCACCATGCCCAAGTGAACAGAATCACTCCACCATGCCCTATTGAAAATAATCACCCACCATGCCCCAATGAATAGAATCACTTCACTATGCCTATGTGATTAGAATCACTCCACCATGCCCAAGTGAATAGAACCACTATGCCATGCCCCACTGAATAGAATCACTCTGCCATGCCCAAGTGAATGGAATCACTCAGTAGTGCCCCAGTGAATAGAGTCGCTCCATCATGCTCCACGGACTTTAGTTGCTCCACTGCATCCAGCTACTACATTCATTACAATCGGCTGCCCACAGGTTGTCCTTCCTTCACTTCACCATGTTCATAGATACGTACCCGTGTGTGTTAACATGCCATGTATAAAACTCTATCATCACTACGGTGAGCTAGTGTCTGAGGCACTGAGAGTGTGAGAGATGACCTCTTGTAATGTGTTCTTATTCGTGATTATTATGTAATAAAAATGAGTTATCTTTCATATTATTTTCTACAAGTATGTGTTGATTGTAGTTGATATTTGAGATGTACCGTCTGTAAGTCGGAGGCTTCAGCTTAGGTCATAAGCATCCTACGTTCATGTACACTAACATGTATGTGTACAACGTTGTATGGTGATGGTTGTATACCAACTTGGAACAAATTGGTAACCTAGGCAACAATCAATTAATATTGTTAATGCAGCAAATACTATACATTTGTTCATACAAAGATGGGGAAGTAAGCATTACAACTTGTTATTTCATATTTGTGCATGCACTTGGACAAGGTTTGTTCTTGTAATGCTTGATGCAAAACGCACAATTTCGTTCAGTTGGTTTCACACATCATTGTTTTAGTCAACGTAGGTTAAATATGTTGTAAATGTAATTCACATAATGTGCACTATGGAATGTGATAAGAAAAATCTTAAGGAATGCATACAAAGATTTCCTGTTTATAAATTATCATTAATAATTGACACCTTTTTGTAATGAATACAATCAATCAATACAAGTGTAATGAATAAAAGCAACATTATTTTGTTAATTTTATATACTGGACCTGCAGTATTTTGTCTACATGCATTACACATAAAATGTGTAAAGAGCAATGTAAATGTGTAATGTATAATGTGTGTAAATACACATAAAGTGTAAAGACAGTGTGTAGACATGTAATGTATTGAACACAATGTGTAGAAACATATGTGGAAAGATATATACTGTGACAAAATATTGTAGTTGTACCATTAGCGCTAGCTGAATGTTAGTCCGGAATACAAAAGGAACATTTCCTTTTAAATCATCAGACTGATGTTCAGTGAACTGTTGAACAGATATGAGCTAAACTTATACTCCTGATATTGGAGTATCATTACTGGTTCATGTTCTATTTCATTTTGGATGTGTCTAGAACGTGCATGTAAAGTTAAAGAAAAAACTGAATGTTGTATTCGTTAACCAAAATGCTGTTTCACATTATGGTTTGTAACATTGCTGGTTAGACTTGGTTTGTGACAGGCTTAGACAACTATGACACATTGACAAAACTATGCGCATCATAATGTAATGTGCACCTTTTCAGTGTTAAAGTTTTGGTGTCATATTAAAACATTTCGTTCATGGTGAATGCGGTATTGAAAAAACTATTTAATCTAAAATTCAGCATTATGCTCATGTATACCGCTGCATAGTGCAAAACAACTCAAGTAGAAAAATACATGGGATTTGGTGTTGTATTTGAATGCACAGCTGTATACGTATTGTTTGTACGTAATTGCTTGAAACAGGGGAAAAGTGATAGACTTGCTCTGTGGTGCGGTTATGTTGCTTTGCTGCATAACTTTGGAGCATTCTAACGCCGTTATTTTGTGTTGCGTTACTTTACGGTGTAATTACACTGCCAGCAGTCAACATTATGTGTTGGTGTCATTTGACACTGAGACACATGGTTGACCTAATTGAATTACGTGGGTCTGAAGAGCGTCTTGAGAAGTCGTATGTGAAGTGCATCATGTACAGTAGACACACATGTGTACAACGCATGGTTACCAATGCAGTGGGGCGATGTCTTGGTTGACATACATACTACAGTGAATATGTAGTACTGGTAACTCTGGTGAGAATATCTATGTGGGGTGTAACTTGTAGACATGCTAGCGATGTGCACACTTGTAAAATGATATCATGAAGAAAACTATCTTTGTTCAAGCAAGTTGTTTCGTCTTTGTTGACTACATTGGACGATATAGAAAGGCAAATGGTGTGCGTACATGTTGGCGACAATAATAGTATATCGCGCCTTGGCCAACATGACGTCATCACCATGTCATTGGACACGTCTGGTTAAGTATGTAGAACTTAGGCGCAACAACAAAATGGCCGTATTGAAAACAGATTTAAGTACGTAAAAATGATTTACCAGCGAATCACAAGGACGACAAGGCACGCGTTACGATGTTTCTTTACCGATTGAAGAATACACTTCTGGAGGTATATTTAGTTGATACTAGTAACAAGAGAAGGTTTGGTTTGTTTGCGACGGATCTTTCACACAGTTTTGAATAGCACCGCCAGTGTTGGCGCGTAGTTTTTGTTTTAGTTTTTCACCGCAGATAACGAAGAACAAGCACTCGTATATAATACTTGTGGAATACAATAGACACTGTTGTGCTTTGTAAAGGACCGAGGCTGTACGATTTCAAAGGAATTAAATGTATGATCAAAGAATTCGTTTTTCTTCCACTACTACAATATAACACATCAACACGATTGCCGAACACACCTATTAACGCACACTAACGCACGCACGCACGCACGCGCGCGCGCGCGCCCACACACACACACACACACACGTGGGTCTTATAGCAATGCCCACGAAAGCGAATTTGTATAAGGACAATCAGTCGTGCAACTAAAATAAAAAAATTATGCAACTGTCTGGTTAAAGAAAAGATCGACGTTGCTATTTTTGTTTCGTGTTTGAAGTAACGTAATTGTTGATTATTTGGTTTATTCCAATATAATGATATGAAGTATCGGGCCGCTAAGACAACCTACCCCCATACGGGGGGAGGGACAGCATAAAACCGACACGCAACAACAGATACTGCTCGCCGTTGAAGAAACGACATTGTAAACATTCCGTCATATACAGTTACCATCGCAGACAAGTACACTTTAAACTCCTTCACATTACACTTGTGTATACTTTATATACTTATATTAGCGGCAGTGTGGTAGGACAATGACATTAAAAAATATATAACAAGACGTCATATCCTTCATAAGTCCCTTTATAAACATATACACATAAACCTTTTCTGATAGACCACAATTACCATAACACGACAATAACGGACAAATAAACGACACAGCGTACGACACTTGTCCCGTCTGTGCCATGTTGACAATGGACGAGAGTCGTGCTATAAGGGATCTTGTCAAAAACCGCCTACTGTCTTTTGTTTGTTTGACCATTGCCCACTTCCATCGATATGCGATCCAAAATCATTTCCAAGACCACTGCCCGTTTCAACTTGCGTGTTAACGTCGTCAAGACAATGCCCGCCTGCTGTAGTCCACAAGGGCGACATTATGTATTAGTACATGTTCCACTCGATATGTGGCGCTACTGCACCGATTATTTTCCTCAGTACGCGAGGGACGACAAAAAACCAAAACCAGCATAAACGCTGTATACGTTTTTATAGTGTGCTGTGAACTTGTGCAGTCACCCCGTTTCCTCGTGTTTTGTTTACTAGTTGCATGGACCCTGGTCCCAGTTATTGATTTCTAGTATGTAGTTGTGACCCAAAATCGATCCAGAAATATCACCAATCACTTCAGCACTCCTAAAATGTAATACCCAAACACGACACTATAAGATCATCCAAATCGGAGCACAGGTTCCAGAGATACGGCAATTTTTGATTTCGGGTGGCGGCCATTTTGGATCTTGTATCTTGTACAAAAATGCAGAAGCGTCAAAATATGGGCTTGCTTCCGTTGAAATACTGAAAGTGAGTGGTATATATACACACACACACACACACACACACACACACACACACACACACACACACACACACACACACACACACACACACACACACACACACACACACACACACACACACACACACACACACACACACACACACACACACACACAATATATATATATATATATATATATATATATATATATATATATCAATATGAAACTTTACGGCACTCGCTGACATTAATGTCCATCACTACTGCGGACCCTTAAAACAGTCGTCGACAACAAATCAAGCGAAGTGGTTGACGAGTGTCAGAAGCACGTGAACGACTCGAGACGCCATCGATGGACCGCGGCCAGGGCCTGTTCTCTCGCCGGGCCCAGTGTCGTCACACCAGTAGCAGCCTGCCAGGTCGACGCGAGGCTGACAGACAACGCGCTGAATCTAACGCGAGTCGATGCAGTAACACTTCTGTCTGAGTTGTACAGGTGAGGTGCAGGTGGCGGTGGTGTTGATAAACAAACTGTGTTGGTGCAGCGAATGTAAACTGACAGTTCAATTAGTGTGATTGTCATACAGACTAGGGTGTATGTTGGAGCCGGTGCTGGAAAAAGGAAGGCAACTCTCGATCCTAGTGTCGATGTCTTCCTCACTCCGTACTTCAAGGACAACCAGAACAACCATTGAATAAATGTATTTATCTGATACGAAGTTCGGCGTAGCGGTGCTGTAGATGAAGCGCACGACTGTCAACCGAGAACCTGTGTTGCCGTGTCGAATTTTGGGCACGTTCCTTGCTCCAGTCTACTCAGCTGTTGTACCACCTGGCTATAGACAGTGGTGGGTATTTGTGTACGAAAGGCGTGCGCGAACAAGCCTGAATGCTTAACAGAGAAGTCGAGATGGTATTCGATTGAAAATGTCAGCCAGGGAGTAAAGTGTAAATCGCTCCCTGCAGGCCTGAAGACTGGGTAGCGCTCTTAGTAAGAACGAAACCTTTACGTTTTGTTTACCACGAACCAGTACCACAACGGTATTGCATGTAATGTCATTCACGCTGGGAAACAGAACAGTTCGACTCCCATCGTGAGGTCAGGATAAAACAAGTAAAGTATACCTTTGTCACATTCACGAGGGCCACAGAGAGCAGCACAAACTTGTACCCAGCGAACGCCTGGGAGTAGGACATTACGCCATTGACCCTTGCCCTTGTCGCACGTCCGTGGACAGACTCAGGAGACAGGGAACCTTCTAAGCACAGGATCAACACAACAGCTAATTATAACATCCTCGCCACAATAGAAAGGGGACGTGTGACTGAAACCGACGTCTTCAAGTTACTGGATAAAGGAAGGCACAGAAACGGGGATATATAAAACGTAGAGAATTAGTATTAAAATTATATATATATATATATATATATATATATATATATATATATATAAAATAAAATATATATATATATATATATATATATATATATATATATATATATATATATATATATATATATATTATATATACATGCAACATAAAAAACAGTGGAAGAAATTCCCAATGGCAAACATACTAAAAAACAATTATATATATATATATATATATATATATATATATATATATATATATATATATATATATAAACATGCAACAGTTGACCATTCGAAGTTCCCAGTGTGCAAACATACCTAAATAAAATAAGTAAATAAATAGTATTGTATGAAAATACACAACCGGCTATGAAGCATGCATTTATGTAAGCAAACATTTGCATTGATTTTTTACTATATATATATATATATATATATATATATATATATATATATATATATATATATATATATATGTGTGTGTAAGGAAAAGATGAGGTTATTTTTTTGGTTGATATGGACTCATCGGGTCCTAGAACAAATTCAGCTGCAATGCCCAAATGGCAAGTTTGAACAACTCTAGCAATTTGCATATCCAATTTGACACCAAAATGGATTCTATGCAGCCAATATCCCCAAAAGAGAAGTATTATACATACTTCTACAAAAGTGTTTCTAAAGTACTTTTTTAGATATGACAGTGGCCATCTTGAATTTATGCAAATTATCAGAGTTACCCAAATATGCCGTTTGGGTAATCAAGTTGAATTTGTGGTAGGATCCGATATGAGTCCAAATCAACAAAACAGTTCATATGATAGAACATTTCTAGGTTTGTAAGTAATTCTTAGTTATCACTACAAAAACTATGGGTGCCTTGAGAGGCCTTTTACTCTAAGTCGACTTTTCTGAAATTTCGTCACAGTTTGTTTTTCTCACACAACCTCTTCTTTTTAACTCATATGCGTCGTTAAAAATTATTTTTAACCATGTAAAATTTGGCCACTCTAATATATATATATATATATATATATATATATATATATATATATATATATATTTTTTTTATGTACAACACACACACAATATATATATATATATATATATATATATATATATATATTGTGTGTGTGTGTGTTGTTATATATATATATATATATATATATATATATATATATATATATATATTGTGTGTGTGTGTGTATGTTGTGTGTATGTTTTGTATTTTGTATAAAAATAGGTTTGTCGTATGAGTCACCGATAAATCATGGCGTGTTGTTTGGGTCGTGTTACAGTGGTCGTGCGTTGAGACAGGATGGGGGAAGACAAAGATGTGGTCAAGCCGGAGAAGAAAATGGACACATCACGAGGGACGTGGTCCAGTCACACGGAGTTCGTGTTGTCGTGTCTCGGCTACGCCGTCGGCCTCGGCAATCTCTGGCGCTTCCCCTACGTGTGTTATATCAACGGCGGAGGTGGGCACATCACGTGTGTATGTGTGCGCGTGTGTGCGTGTGCGTGTGCGTGTGCGTGTGCGTGTGCGTGTGCGTGTGCGTGTGCGTGTGCGTGTGCGTGTGCGTGTGCGTGTGCGTGTGCGTGTGCGTGTGCGTGTGCGTGTGCGTGTGCGTGTGCGTGTGCGTGTGTATTGATGTGAGTATGAATGTGTGTGTATATGTGCGCGCGCGATGTGAGTATGAATGTGTGTGTGTGTGTGTTGTTTGGTGTGGGTATGTGTGTGCGTGTGTGCACGAGCGTGCGTGTGCAATTGCGTTGCCGTACATCACACGTGCGGGTAATAATTTTGTAGTGGGATCTAAATATTAGCAGGAAATAATCTAGTCCTATCATGGGCATATGCTACAGTAAATAATGGTACAAGACATTCGGTATTCTCACCACTCGTGTGTGGCTTATGGTCCATTGAGTAGCTTTGTTATCGCATATCGCCATATTTGACACTAGGGTGGTGTATGCTCACCCTTGAGCTCCCTGGCGAATTGTAACACCAGAATGTGCCAAACTATTCAAGAAGGAACCAGAACGTGTCTTCATTGCTGAAGACACTCCACTTGTGGTATAACATAACTCGTGAGGGGGCGGGGCAAAAATATCACAAAGTGACGTAGCTTCATTCACGTTGTTATATAACGAGGCACGTGTTGGTTTACGTCCATAAGTGGGACACTTGTTATCAGGAGCACAAATGTTGCAAGAATTGACTTTTCTACTTTCGATACGTAAAAACCGATATCATAACTCGCCCATCTTTTCAGCATCACACCTCGCACACGAATATGTAACCATAAACAACAATGTATTGGATGTTAAAAGGAATGACCAATGGCATACTACAGGGGGCCATGTTTTTGAACACTCAAGCTCTGTATGTGTGGAATGAAAATGAAGGACATACTCTAAAATCGAGAACTCGGAGGTGAAAAACAATAGTAAACGAACTCGGGGAGTTTGTGTGGCAACAATAAACAATATTCAATGAGATATTCAATATCGGGGGCATCCCACATAACTAGTGTATACATCGACATATACAAATATCTTAAACTTCAAACAACTGTAACCGGCGCCGACACGCTAAGACGGCAGGATTTTACAGATGGGAAATTTTACGAATCTGCCAAAAATCCAATTTTTTTGAGATAGTCTATCAAAATGGTTTTACAGTTACTCCAACGCCAATGTCTTTACTTTACCCAAACGATTAATCGATATAATGATATTTTATTTTGAGCCCCTCATATTCACGTGTGCATCAGTCTCATGAATACATTATATATATATATATATATATATATATATATATATATATATATATATATATAATATATATATATATAACCTTAGAATATATTTTTGTTATTGGTTTTATGACTAATACGTAATTTATTTATATATTTAAAAGTGCTACGCTATTTAATATCGTACTAATTTTATTTATTTATATACCTATACATATTTTATTTACATTTATTTTAAAACACTAGTATTTGTCTTATTGTATACATAGATCTTTCTATGGCTTTTAAATTGTAATGTGTTATAAAGCGCCACCAACGATTATGGATGTGGCGCTATACCAAATAAATATATTATTATTATTATTACGTGATTATAATCAGCGTTAATAGTGTACAAATAATACCATAATTTAGCACATACTTCGTAAGCCTCGACGTCTTAAAATGCAATGAATGTTGAAGTGGAACACATGATTAAAATGAAACGTGTTGTGTGTCAGGAGCCTTCCTCATCCCGTACTTCCTCATGTTGCTGTGTGTCGGTATCCCGGCCTTCCTGCTCGAGCTCAGCGTCGGTCAGTACTCGTCCTGCGGCCCCATGACCGTCTGGGCAGCCGTGCCACTGCTCAAAGGTACGTCGTCACTCTCGGCAATGTGTCAAGGTGGTTTTGTAAAAGTCCAATAATCAGACAATAATTTGGATGTGGGTGGGTGTGTATGTTTGAGTGGAGGGTTCAGTTGGAATACTTGTTCTCAGTGAACACAGAATGTGGACACATTCTGCTCTACCTATACATCCTGTGCATGTAGGCGGTAAACCACTGACATGTAATAAATCGTATTGTAACCGATCTTTTCAATAGAATGAATTGGGACCGTGTGTGTACATAGCGTCCCCTGGACTTGTTTAAGAACTCCGTCACTTGCAGACATAGACTATTTTAATATAACATAACAATACAATATACTACAAAACATGTATATCTCCTTTTAAGGGTATGTCTGCTAAGATGAATGTAAGATGCACTGCGGTCAGGGTACCACTTCTTGCCTGCGCCTGAAAGATGTACTGGAGCAGGCCGCAACAACGTTGCTAGATAGGGCATTCCATTCTGGTACTGTTCGTGAAATCACAGATTTAGATAGAATATTTAATTGCAATTAGGTCTACTTAATTTATGATTAAAAACAGGTTTCCCATCTGGATCCAACGACGATACAGCTTGTGTAGATTTATCAGCTTTTTATATACCAAAGTCTGAATTGGTTTGGTTGTGCGTTGTTATTTGTTTTGCACCTGCACACGTTGGCCCGGGCAGCAGCGACCCGTTCAGCTATGTTAACAAATGTTCAAAATACCGGTGAACCAAAAGATAATATGTTCCCAACAATCGACTGCAAAACAACCTGAAACAATCATCAGAACTCTAGCAACAAACGCTGTTATTAAGAGTGATGTAAGTTCAATTTTTTCATCTTGATACTTCATTGACATAATTGAACATTGAACCACCACTAAATTGGCACTGATTATAAAACGTGCGTGCCATTTGTTACACTATTAAATTATTCATTCAATACACGAGAAAGTCGTCTGATTATTAATAATAACAACACTTGGATAGTGGATAGCAGTAATCAGTTAGAACACCAGATGGTGACACAGCAACAGAACAAGAATGATACCTGGGAATTCGATGGAGTAATGAAAGTAATCATGATTACATTCTAAAGTAATCGTATTCGAGTACATTCTAAAGTAACCATACTCACACCCAAACTCAAATACAGCAGGCTGACGTTGTTTGTTTTCGTCAGGCGTTGCTGTATGATTTCATAAATCAGTGAAAGTAATCACATTGTTATTAAATGCAACGGTATTATACAAAGAGCTTCTTTTGTTGTGAACGATATTGTTTGCATTTTATTTATCACGACTATTAAATTGTTATGTGACACATACGTAAACCAGCTGACATAATAATACAATTATTAAGTCTTGAACGCATGACTCATTTCCCAAAATATATTATTAAATCATTGCTGAGATGTGTTGGTAAAACCAACTGTTTGGATATGGTAACATCTAAATTCCCACCCTTTGTACTGACCTTGAAGCACCTCAATGGGATTGATGTACTGCAATGCTAAGCCCATATTTGCAAAACGGTGGAGGAAAGAGCCTTTTTGAATAAAACAATATGTAATTCTACAAACATTCCAATAGGACCACTATAAACGTGTGTTCCATACCTACAAAATAGACACAAATATATGCCATTATAAAAGTGTGATCCACACCCACCCCTGACCAATTTATTCTACACACTACCTCTATGGGCTCTCTACATAACATACACAATTTAAACCGTAGGAACCTAAAAATACAGCTTTATTTTAATTTGTATTCAACATATAGGACCTGCCTACAAACTATGCCAATTCGGGCACGTTACATCCAGTACATTCAGCTAGCAGACAGATACGTACATCCTAAACTGCCAGAGATATATATCTATATGTCACGAAGACACGGGGATTAATTGTATTTAATGCTGCACATACTATAGACTGCACTGAAAACCATGGCTGTAACGAAGTCATAACATGCACAACGCTCTGAGACAAGGACATTAAGAAAACACTGTTTATAAATAAT
>JAODUO010000345.1:195000-202500 GCA_025642075.2 Ridgeia piscesae
ATCTAGTTATGGTTAGTTCTGGTGTAAATATTTGTAATATTTAGCAACGTTCAGCTTACCTTGACCATCAGGCCTTGTTGATGTCAAATGCATGTTTTCAGTCGCGGCCTTCTTGAGATCAGCGACAACTTCGAAGAAACGGGTGGATTGAAATGGCAGCTGTGTTTGTTGTTGCTTATTGCTTGGACTCTCTGCTTCCTCTGCGTGTTGAAGGGAATTCAGTCATCCGGCAAAGTAAGTGTAAAATAGTTAACATTTTCAAGCAAGCAATCGGATTGTTCAAACGTAAGAAACGTTATCTAATCAGCTGTACACTACTTACCCTGGCAGAACTGTCCAGCGAACACTATCTCGACTTCTCTGGGAAGTATTCAGTGATGCTGCAATTACTGCGCGAATAAATTTCTTACACAAATATTCACCACACTCTATAGTCAGGTAACAGGAGTTACGAACAGTGACCGATTTTGCGCAAGATTCAAAGCGGCAACAAGGGAATTTGTACCCGGATCATGTCGGTTCCGATGCTATATTCATTACGCTACCTTGCTACATAGACGCACCAGCGCACTCTGCCGACATAAAGTAGTAGTAGTAGTGGTAGTGGTAGTGGTAGTGGTAGTGGTAGTGGTAGTGGTAGTGGCAGTGGCAGTGGCAGTGGCAGTGGCAGTGGCAGTGGCAGTGGCAGTGGCAGTGGCAGTGGCAGTGGCAGTGGCAGTGGCAGTGGCAGTAGCAGCAGCAATAGAAGTAATAACTAATTCTATAGCGCGCGAAAAGTTGACAATTGTCTACGGGCGCTTTTACAAACATATACATGTATACACAAAAAATTTCTATCTAAGACATATATATGTGTAAAAATATAGATCAAATGCCTTTACTATAACATTTAAAAATAGAGATCATTAGGAACTATATTGTTTAAGCCAATTGACATACTTGGTTATTCTTTACAAAACATACTTTAAATACAATAATGTTAAGCAAGTAGGACACCCCTTTTCTTGTACTTATTTTATATGACATAAACGTTTATAATTATATCCGGTGACTGCGTGTTCAGCGGACAACGAGTCGCCTTAAACGTAGTTGGTATTTTTTTATACACGCTACACTTACTCCTTCAACTTGAGCGTCACCGGAGCAAACTATTGACATCAAGTCGTCACGACTAATACAGGCAAAGTGTTTAAACAAGAGCGACACAATACAACATCCTTTCTGAGAAATTTATTTTACAAGAGGCCCCTCTCTCGTGTTGTGTATGTTAGTAGTTTACTACTTACGTTTATAAAGTGACTCTGTTCCAATTGTTGAAGTTGTCAATAAGGGCCGACCGATAGGGTTAACGACTGTAATTCGAGACAGGTGGTGGTTAGCGTGGTCGAACCATGCAGTTGGCTATGGTAATAGAGAAGCACTTCCAGGGAGCTAGATAGACTGTGATTGAGTGGGGAGGAGGTACAGAAGGAATATCACGGTTAAACACTAAAACCAATTTGTTATAATGTATTAGACGTATTGCATCGCCCGTTGCCAAGGCGATGCAAACAATGCAATGACCATTTCTTGGTATGATTTATACCACACGAAGATATTGTTTTTCTCGAAAATATTTTAATTGATGAGAAGCAGTACGAAGTTAACCGCGAAGCTGCCTTTGTACTCAACTACTTCAGACGTGTTCTCTGCTTGGATATAACACTTAGATTTACGAACAGGAATGCCACATACACCACAATCGACATGATTACGTTGTTCAGAAATGTGTCCAGTCGCCCTATGATTATGAAATAGATGACGACTATGATAAAATACTCAACATCGTCGTAAGTGTATAAAATTAAATTATTGACCTACAGACTGCTTAAATGTCAACCACGTGATTTTGTTGACTGCTTGCTAAACAAAGACCTACATTTGTGAGGTATTATGGAGCTTGTCCCTTGGATGATACATCATATTACACATAGCGGAGTTTGCCACTAGCCTTCCAGTTGTCTTCCCTGGATGTGAAACGTACTCTGTTACACAATCACGCTGTTAAATCACCTTAATGTTGCTCTCATGATCTGTTTATCGTATATCAACCTTTCCTTAAAAGAACAATTTTATAATATCAGATCTTTTTTAATATGTACTATTTATAAACTTTTTTTTAAATTGTAATATAATTAACTATTATTTATTTTTAATATCTAGTATTTTTAATATCTACTATTTATCAACTATTTTATTATTTATTAATTTTTAAATTGTAATATAATTAACTATTATTTATCAGTATTAGTATTTTAGTATTATTAAGACTAAAATTATTTATTTATATTGAAATTTTTTTACTGATCTATTTATTTTACAACTACGTCTCTATTGTTTATTTAAAGGTAATCTGTATATTCATGTAAAGTGAAATGCGCGTCTGAATGGTTTTATTGCTAGAGATTCGGCGTAGAAAAATACTGTTATTTATTATTATTATTATATCCTTCCTCTCTTAAACTTTGCCTTTGTCAACAATGTTGATACCGGTTAAATATGTGAACTTCGACATGACGCCATTACTGCACACATCTGAAATTTTATAACAACTTTCCTTAGGGTGTCTTCATAAAGATATTCGTCTGAAACAAGAATTTCAACAAAATATACGACGAAAAGCAAGTTTTCAGGCAGCCATTTTGTTTATCCCTTAATTGAATTTGCTAAGCGACTGGTATGCACCAACTACGTCATGTTCTTTCATGTATACCACATACGAATGTCTCGTGAAGCCGGCCCCAGCTGTGCACCGGGTCCCACGTTGCAGGTGGTGTTCCTCACGGCCCTGCTTCCCTACGTCATCCTCTTCATCCTACTTCTGCGCGGTCTCACCCTGCCGGGGGCAGTCGACGGAATCCTCTTCTTCATCACCCCCCAGTGGCACAAGTTGACTGAACCGAAGGTACACTCATGAACACGCTTTAGGTGTTAGGTTAACATTAACGGTTGATATACGATTATGTAGCACAACCAAACCTCTTTGGTGCAAACACCACGCATCAGATCTGTATTGGCAACAGTCTTTATCTTCTGCTGCACAGACGTGTCACGTTCTTTGCCATTTTGGACAACCGACGTTTACAGTTTTACACAATATTATAACAAACAACCTTCTGTATTATCTGTTTTTCGGGTGCAATACATTGACTAACTTGACGCAATGCTTTGCCCAAATGAAGTTCTTTGTATACTTTTGGATAGTACGCCTGTCCTATATCTGTATACGCCCCACCAAGAGTTAAACTGACATAGAGGAAAGGAAGTTTTAACATATAGCATTGTATCTCGTCCTACTCAGAAAGCATTATGCTTCACTCTCTGGCAAGTTGTTCAGTCGAATACTATTTTGACGTCTCTATAAAGCGCTATGCCTCAAACGTTACTGTCAAAGTATCTCGATCGAGTGTTTGGTTCTGTATTTACTGCGTTACCGCGGCCCTCTAATCGTACATCCCACGAGTTCCCAATGTCCGTCGCGGTTGCAGATATGGGGTGACGCGGCCGGCCAGGTGTTCTTCTCCCTCAGTGTCGGGGGCGGAGGACTCATGACATTCGCCAGCTACAGCAAGTTCCACAACAACATCTATAGGTAACGATATTCAACAAGTTCCACAACAACATCTATAGGTAACGATATTCAACAAGTTCCACAACAACATCTATAGGTAACGATAGTCAACAAGTTCCACAACAACATCTATAGGTAACGATATTCAACAAGTTCCACAACAACATCTATAGGTAACGATATTCAACAAGTTCCACAACAACATCTATAGGTAACGATATTCAAAAAGTTCCACAACAACATATATAGGTAACGATATTCAACAAGTTCCACAACAACATCTATAGGTAACGATATTCAACAAGTTCCACAACAACATCTATAGGTAACGATAGTCAACAAGTTCCACAACAACATCTATAGGTAACGATATTCAACAAGTTCCACAACAACATCTATAGGTAACGATATTCAACAAGTTCCACAACAACATCTATAGGTAACGATATTCAAAAAGTTCCACAACAACATATATAGGTAACGATATTCAACAAGTTCCACAACAACATCTATAGGTAACGATATTCAACAAGTTCCACAACAACATCTATAGGTAACGATAGTCAACAAGTTCCACAACAACATCTATAGGTAACGATATTTAACAAGTTCCACAACAACATATATAGGTAACGATAGTCAACAAGTTCCACAACAACATCTATAGGTAACGATATCCAAACCTATCGGAAACATCCATCGAACCTTAATACCACAACACTCTACATAATGACGGTCCTAGTGGGTGCACACGACCGTTTGTTCGTTTGCTGTTAGACCAGCCGGCCCTCGTCTTATACTATTCATTTTACAGAGTTGGTTATAATCATAACTCTTTTTTATTTCGCGAATTACAATGTAACATTACGAACACTGTTTTGGGCCCAGTGAATGCAATTTTTGGGCACTTTACTTTCAGCGTGTTTGTTCTAGTTATACGAATGTTATAGCAATGATCCAAAACGAAAGAAGGAAGAGTAAATAAATGAAAGAAGTGGTCACATCCCCAGATTTACCATTAGACAGTAGCACGTGACATGGTCGCGTGACTTCGCGAGACCCGCTGCCTTGTAAAATATCCATTCCACCTTCCATCATGTTTCTGAACCAGTGACAGAAACGTCAATGTCATCACTGTCTCTCAGTGGTATCTTGATATCACCTTGTCTCTTATTCTTCTATTCTATGTACTACACCCAGTATTGCTAATTAGCAAAAGTATACCTAACTGAAATGTGTTTCTCGCATATGTGGACAAATAAGGTTATTATTATAGTCAATGACTTTGTATTGTTGCGTAGAGATTCCGTCATCATCACGATTACTAATTCACTGACAAGTATCTTCGCCGGCTTCGTCGTCTTCTCCATCCTCGGTCACATGGCCTTCGAGCTAGGCAAGCCTGTGGCTGACGTCGTCACAGAGGGTGAGTCGGTCACTGACGAGACTCGTCCTGGCCTGCCTCCGTCCGGTTGCATTCACACCAGTTGTTCCATCAGCCTTGACAATATCTTCTCCCTCCTGTTTACACTCCTAGCCACAACTTGCTCACGGCAGAAATGCAGTCGAGCAAGCAATAATTCGTATGGTATGTCACAACAAAACGCGGTTGATGTTTAGACCTCTAACTTCGATCACAGGGAAGCACTAGGGTTACAAATTAAAGGTTTCGACACCAACACAATTATACAAAAAATGGTATGAGTGTCTCCATAACAGCTAGAAGGTATGGTCTCTGTACAACATCCCGTCTGCCGTGCCGTGTATGTCTATCTGGCACTGTCCGGTGTAGTCGAGTAACTGCCTGAAGGTCTTTCCTTCTGAGCTGAATCCAAAAGGTTTACAATCCAAATGTCAAAAACAAACCACATTAATTAACGATTATGCGTTCACTTCTGAACACTTACTAGATTTGCAGCAGTAATACTTATGCACGCAACACTTGAACAGTACGACCGGTGAATACAATATGGCCGCACACGTGAGCGATAATACGGTATGTTGTCCTACAGGAGCGACGCTGGCGTTCGTCGCCTACCCGCAGGTGATGAGTCGTCTGCCGGTGCCTCAGCTCTGGTCCGTCATGTTCTTCCTGATGTTGCTCACGCTCGGCCTCGACAGTCTCGTATCCTTGTTGCGCATGCGTCAAAAAGTGTAATCTCTCCATTAATTGGTTTTATTTATCTTATGTAATAACATATTTAAATACGTATTTGTTACTCTAACGAAATGAGTCGTATGTCAGCGAACTTGATTTCGAGAAAAAAACCGCATAAACATGCAACAATGATTTTCGACGATTTTGACTTTTTGTCACCAAAGTATACTTTGATATCTTTTTTGTCAATTGGTAATGCTTATTTCTCGTTTATATTATTAGTTAGTACATTTTATAGCCTTTTAGACACACTACGTCACATTTCACACATGAATTTCGTAAAACAGAATAGATAAATCGCACTTGTTCGTGTCGCATTCTTCGGGGTTTCCCTCAACGTATGGCGTATTTGATATTACTGAAAAGCCCTGGACGACCTCTTTCGGATTCTTGTAGTAGGAATCCCCACTGACGTCAACTTAAGCCAACAGCAGCGCTTAATGCGAGAGGCCTATCTGTGAACAAACGTCCCTATACGCCGTGAGGAGCTGACAGCGTGCCCCTGATTGGCATAGAGCTGAGCGCGCAGGCGCAGTGTGCACTTGCTATCTGTAAACAGCGTGATCGGTCGGGTCGCTGCTACAAAACATTGCTAAATACTCGGATTAGGTTGTAGTAATTTCAGTAAACAGTTAGCATGATATATCTTCGACAGCGAACATGCCTTGGGAGTTTATTTCAGAAGCATCAATTGGAGTAATAGACGCAAAACGCCCGATTTTGGATCGACAATGTACTCGACTGTGTGCTTACGTGACCGAGACCTTCAAACGCGTTTTTCTTCGTTTGAAACTTTCTACCCTAGGCATGTTCAGCGTCCAATAACTTTGGTTGTGTGTGAGATAGGTCCATAATTTTTACACCGTTGGAAAGCTTAATACATCTTCTTTCGAATGGTGTAAATAATTCTTATTTGTTTATTTTTGGCATACGACTCATTTCATGTGAACACGTCACAATTATGTTTTATTCATTTTTTATTTTTATTAGTTTATTTTTTATTTATTATACTTACATATACTAGTTCAGCTAAATGAATTTGTCTTATTTCTACATCTATTTGTAGGTAAGATTATTATTTTAGTATATTTTGAATTATTGTGTTTGTGTTTTCTACTAAAATAAATCATATTTCGGAAACATTCCAAATAATTGTTTAGTTTTTACGATATACTTATATATTTAAATTAATACATGATTATTATATGATATGGTCATTATACTAGATATATATTTTATTCTTAGTTCCAGTGTTGTTTTTATAAAATGTTAATTTGCTTGGCCCTTTTTTTGCCTAGCACACGGGTGACACGGCTAAGCGACACAACTTAGAAAGAAATATGTACTAAATGATTCATGAACTGATATGCCTCAGTTGGCAAATGTTATATGGATAAGTTAGTTTCGGGTTTCTGAGTCTTGCTTGCTTGCGTAATAATCTTGTAAAATCTAGTTGCATTCTTGTTCATTACAGATTTTACATTTTGTTTACATGTTAACATTATCACTCTATTTTAATCTTCTAAATTCACTTTGTAAATAACCTACTACACTGATACATAGAGACACCGGATTGTACAGAAGCCCTATTGTGTAGACGAAAGTCATACTGAAGTTGTAGGATTATCTAGTTAATGGTTACTAATATACGGATACAATTATTTTCTTTCCTTTACGGAATATGTAACTAGAGGAAACGGAATAAGTCAATATGTTGGAACAATATATAATC
>JAODUO010000345.1:207500-215000 GCA_025642075.2 Ridgeia piscesae
GGTACACCTCCTACCCCCACTTCACCTTCACTCCGGTACACCTCCTACCCCACGCGACATCGTAGAAACGATTTCTACTTATGTTTCCATCTGGCTCAGCAGGGAGCGCCCTGGGTTCCGGGGACCATTTCACTAACGTTGTTAAGATTCTTAAGAGCTTAACCGTCGAATTTGCATTTACATTTCTTTCTGTAACTGTGAACTTGAGTACCTGAAGCCTGCTAACACAACGACGTTACAGCGGCACATTGACGCTGGTGTGTCAAGGATATAGGGTCCTTCTTATTGCGGAAATGAATATTTGCATTTTGAAAAACAAAATAATTTAATTTCATAACGGATTTTGTTTATTGACGAATTTCCATAAGAGATTCACTGTAGCCACTGTGGAATGATGACTGACCGGATGTGTTTGTTGCAGCGACTGACGAAGCTCTGTGAACCGTCGGACGATTGGGCTCCGAATGACGAGAAACACAGACTGCAAGAGAAGGAAACATCTCTCGAAATGTCAAACGTCACCGTCCTGGGTACAGAAAACATGGCCGTAAACGGCTGACAAACATATGCGAAACGATCTGTCTTAGCGATAGATTACGAGAGATTACGACAACTGCGGTGTTTTGTGGATTGACATAATGCGATATGAAACCCTGCGTGGTGAGATGTTCTACGTATGAAATAACCGCATATATATTGCATAATGGTGGGGAACATATTATTAATTACACAACAAAATAATACGCAATATTATTTAATATATAGAGATAGTAAACAATAAACATTAGGACATGTTGCGAACTAAACAACAAATTGTTTTGTATCACTGTGGGCTGCATAAATGGGCGTATGTCTTGTTTTACTCCAGAAAAATTCATGTCGTTGTTTACACTCGTTGTATCTAGTACGGTGTATCTAACGTAATATTTAACAATTGTGTACGGTTTGTGAGTGTATCCTGTCTGGAAACATAATATGTGCCTGCGTTCAATCATGTTGTGAACGAATGCTTACAGAATCATTTGCATCAGCTCTATGACAACGAACTAATGAGATTGAATGAAGATAATGACGAAATCATTTCGAACTATTTGCAATATGGTTCATATGTTATGTACAGGTAACAACAATGTGAATGCAGACACTACTTTTAGACGTGTAGCTCAAATAAATAATTAATACAGTCGTAATTGTTGAACAGGACACGTGGTTGATGAATTTAATGTATCACAATGACGTGTCAATCAATTAAACAATAATATTTCCAACACACATATGTAATTCAATGATAATAATAATAATAATAATAAATACAACACTTCATTTTCCAGAATAAAAATAATGTAATGCAACATTCTATTTAACATTGGCAAAGAGGATATATGGAAATAACGTGTTATGTGTTTGTACAAGGACATAAACATAATTATAATATTTATCTAAGATTAACCCTACAAAGCTGCATTATTATTATGCTAATACAATGTTATTATACCAATACAATGTTACTATACTATTACAATATTATTATACTAATACAACATCGTACGTATGTTAAAAATATTGTATAAATGAACTATTTAATTAAGAATGCAATATTATGTATACCTCACACACAAAGAGAAAATCTATGTTATAACTTCCTATACAGAGATGTTCTTGTGTAATTATTTCATAAGTACAAATGCACATCGATTGTTTGTTTTCTATTATGGACACGATTACTATTGGGCTTATATCTGTCTCGAATACGGTATATTGAAAAAAGTTACAAACAACTTACATTATTTTGCACAAACAATCGGGTAATTCATTACGATGTGTCTTAAACACGACGTCTACAGGTTTCCACTCATGCGCACCCAATGACAGTTTGAGAGGTAAGAACGGTGGTGCCAATGACAGTTTGAGAGGTAAGAATGGTCGTGCCAATGACAGTCTGAGAGGTAAGAATGGTGGTGCCAATGACAGTTTGAGAGGTAAGAATGGTGGTGCCAATGACAGTCTGAGAGGTAAGAATGGTGGTGCCAATGACAGTTTGTGAGGTAAGAATGGTGGTGCCAATGACAGTCTGAGAGGTAAGAATGGTGGTGCCAATGACAGTTTGTGAGGTAAGAATGTTGGTGCCAATGACAGTTTGTGAGGTAAGAATGGTGGTGCCAATGACAGTTTGTGAGGTAAGAATAGTGGTGCCAATGACAGTTTGTGAGGTAAGAACGGTGGTGCCAATGACAGTCTGAGAGGTAAGAATAGTGGTGCCAATAACAGTTTGAGAGGTAAGAATGGTGGTGCCAATGACAGTTTGTGAGGTAAGAATGGTGGTGCCAATGACAGTTTGTGAGATAAGAATGGTGGTGCCAATCTAAAAAAAGCCGACGCGGCGGAGAGAATTAATGAAACAGAGACATCTAAAACATGTTGTGTCCGATATACTGTTAACGTTACCGTTCTACTGGTATTTCCATACGGTGTTTTGAAACGGCGTTTAATCATCATATTCCACATGGTATGTTGCATCATCACCTAAAGGACTACATTCTAGTCTTCCATAACCATGTAACTATATAACTGAACGAATAGATACGACCGTCAACACATCCTGACGTACCTTTCCGTTTGAAAGGCGCACGTCCACAAGAGCAGAAGTAGAAGTCTATCAGTTGCGTTGTAGCGCTTACATTTTTCCTGGGTTATAAACGTTGCGATTGACGTTTCTACGCATGCGCGTTAAATGTAAAATCATCAATGTGCAGCGAAAGAACAAAGCATTTATGGTATAAATACTTCGGGTTGTTCGTTTGGATGTATATAACCTCTCAGCAAAGTTATTTGTCGCATATTTACGCGAGGCAAACAAGTTTTGAAGCATGTTTTGATAGCAAGCGTAAATCACGTGACATAATCCGTGACAGGGATTTCAACAAATGTACTATTTTATTGTATTGAATGAAATTTTAAGCAATTCTTCACAGTGATCATCACATGAGAGTTATCGAACAGCCCGTGGCATTTATACCAAAAATGCTTTGTAGTTTTGCTGCATATTAATGATTTTACATTTCTCGCGCATGCGCAGAAACGTCAATCGGAAAATTTATAACGACCGGAAAAATGTAAGCGCGACAGCGTTGTCTAACCAAGCTACTGTGGTGGCGCCACTGTTACATAATCATACCAAACAGAACAGACAAAAGAGGCACCATTAACGCCAAATAACTGTCGAATGGTGAAACCAAGGCAGTCAGTGCCAGTGGCGCACCCGGCGGTTGTCTAGGATAACTTCGCAGCGGCGCTGTCTTTTCAATGCTACCGATTTCACTGAAACAGCGCTGATATCATTATAGCTGTGCGGTCAGGTGTACAAACGCATAACCATTTTGAAGGCAACTGCTTATTCTTCAAATCGGCGCTCTTATTTATCATTTTAAAATAAAATATATTGGATCCATGTGCCCGCAATGTGCTGTTGTATTAGAAATTTGCATGTTGTGGCATCGTAAAACTAGGATAATAAAATATCATTATAGCACAGGATTTACGCCCCCACCACCATGCCACAGTGGAGGCGCTACCGTCAGTCCAGGCACTTGGCTGGGCTGACGGTAGTCCATTTCAACACGAATCATGATGTCAAATACTAAGGCTCTAATAGTAAAACAAGATGTCGCGGCGGATTCACAAATTCGGATTTTGAATTCGGAAATTTTAGTCAAAGCTCACTAATGTTATACAGCCAGTTTGTGATACAGCCAGTTATGGGGAGGCAATATGAAAACTCCGGCATCAACATTTCCCTCCATGCTTCGATGAAGATGAATACGAACAGCTTCACAACTTCAAGAGTGAGAAATAGGAAAATCGTGAAGTTGTCGAATAGATATTGTAGAAAACTATGAAGCTAGTAAATATAGACCTACGGCGGGCACACAGACAGGCACCATCAGGATACGGCGGGAACTTGACGCTAATAGTTATATATTTTAGTTTAATTTATAAATGCAGGTACCTATTTGGGGAATTAGGAAACCAGGTTGGCATGGGATGTAATCGGGGTAGAAGTAAGAAGACGAGGGGAATGTTTCACTACGTTACAAAGCGGCCACCTACTTTACCATTCTAAACCAAACAACGGCCAAGCAGGAGTAGGCTTTTTCATAAACAGGAAATAGAAAGACCACATAGTGAGGGTAAACAGCATCAGCCACAGGGTAAAAGAACTTGTTTTGAGCATAATAAAGTGCTACAAACTAAAGATTGTGCAAGTATATAAACCAACAACATCGTACTCAGAAGAACACATAAATAGCTTCTACAACGACGTGGATGAGACTTTAGGGACTTCAAGCCACTACACGATAGTGATGGCAGATTTCAATGTGCAAATAGAGAAAATAACAGACCCTGTGGTAACAGCAACGGGCACATTTGGCTCGACTTGAGAAACGAAAGAGGAGCAACATTGGTAGAATGGACAACATCAAGAAAGTACAAAATCATGAATACCATATTCCAGAAGAAAGCAGGGAGGAGAAGGACATGGAAAAGCCCAAATGGTGTAACGAAGACCGAAGTTGACTACATCCTAATAAACAGGACAGACATCGTCACAGACGTAACAGTCACCAACCAATTTAACATTGGAAGTGACCATAGAGTGGTCATGGACAACATCAAACTGGACGTAGAGGTGGAAAGGAAAACATTGAGACCCGCCCCCAAGAGTAGATGCCACACGAATAGGATCAAAGAAGATCGAATAAACGTTGCGATTGACGTTTCTACGCATGCGCGTTAAATGTAAAATCATCAATGTGCAGCGAAAGAACAAAGCATTTATGGTATAAATACTTCGGGTTGTTCGTTTGGATGTATATAACCTCTCAGCAAAGTTATTTGTCGCATATTTACGCGAGGCAAACAAGTTTTGAAGCATGTTTTGATAGCAAGCGTAAATCACGTGACATAATCCGTGACAGGGATTTCAACAAATGTACTATTTTATTGTATTGAATGAAATTTTAAGCAATTCTTCACAGTGATCATCACATGAGAGTTATCGAACAGCCCGTGGCATTTATACCAAAAATGCTTTGTAGTTTTGCTGCATATTAATGATTTTACATTTCTCGCGCATGCGCAGAAACGTCAATCGGAAAATTTATAACGACCGGAAAAATGTAAGCGCGACAGCGTTGTCTAACCAAGCTACTGTGGTGGCGCCACTGTTACATAATCATACCAAACAGAACAGACAAAAGAGGCACCATTAACGCCAAATAACTGTCGAATGGTGAAACCAAGGCAGTCAGTGCCAGTGGCGCACCCGGCGGTTGTCTAGGATAACTTCGCAGCGGCGCTGTCTTTTCAATGCTACCGATTTCACTGAAACAGCGCTGATATCATTATAGCTGTGCGGTCAGGTGTACAAACGCATAACCATTTTGAAGGCAACTGCTTATTCTTCAAATCGGCGCTCTTATTTATCATTTTAAAATAAAATATATTGGATCCATGTGCCCGCAATGTGCTGTTGTATTAGAAATTTGCATGTTGTGGCATCGTAAAACTAGGATAATAAAATATCATTATAGCACAGGATTTACGCCCCCACCACCATGCCACAGTGGAGGCGCTACCGTCAGTCCAGGCACTTGGCTGGGCTGACGGTAGTCCATTTCAACACGAATCATGATGTCAAATACTAAGGCTCTAATAGTAAAACAAGATGTCGCGGCGGATTCACAAATTCGGATTTTGAATTCGGAAATTTTAGTCAAAGCTCACTAATGTTATACAGCCAGTTTGTGATACAGCCAGTTATGGGGAGGCAATATGAAAACTCCGGCATCAACATTTCCCTCCATGCTTCGATGAAGATGAATACGAACAGCTTCACAACTTCAAGAGTGAGAAATAGGAAAATCGTGAAGTTGTCGAATAGATATTGTAGAAAACTATGAAGCTAGTAAATATAGACCTACGGCGGGCACACAGACAGGCACCATCAGGATACGGCGGGAACTTGACGCTAATAGTTATATATTTTAGTTTAATTTATAAATGCAGGTACCTATTTGGGGAATTAGGAAACCAGGTTGGCATGGGATGTAATCGGGGTAGAAGTAAGAAGACGAGGGGAATGTTTCACTACGTTACAAAGCGGCCACCTACTTTACCATTCTAAACCAAACAACGGCCAAGCAGGAGTAGGCTTTTTCATAAACAGGAAATAGAAAGACCACATAGTGAGGGTAAACAGCATCAGCCACAGGGTAAAAGAACTTGTTTTGAGCATAATAAAGTGCTACAAACTAAAGATTGTGCAAGTATATAAACCAACAACATCGTACTCAGAAGAACACATAAATAGCTTCTACAACGACGTGGATGAGACTTTAGGGACTTCAAGCCACTACACGATAGTGATGGCAGATTTCAATGTGCAAATAGAGAAAATAACAGACCCTGTGGTAACAGCAACGGGCACATTTGGCTCGACTTGAGAAACGAAAGAGGAGCAACATTGGTAGAATGGACAACATCAAGAAAGTACAAAATCATGAATACCATATTCCAGAAGAAAGCAGGGAGGAGAAGGACATGGAAAAGCCCAAATGGTGTAACGAAGACCGAAGTTGACTACATCCTAATAAACAGGACAGACATCGTCACAGACGTAACAGTCACCAACCAATTTAACATTGGAAGTGACCATAGAGTGGTCATGGACAACATCAAACTGGACGTAGAGGTGGAAAGGAAAACATTGAGACCCGCCCCCAAGAGTAGATGCCACACGAATAGGATCAAAGAAGATCGAATTCCATCTCGAATCGAAAAAAAATGATTCAGATGACATCGGCACATGAGCGAAACCACCACAGACATGATCCAACAAAGCGCATCAAAAGTAGCTAAGACAATCAACAAGCCACCGAAATTGACGATATCGTCACCAACACGAGCCATTACGACGAAACGACAATAAATGGTAGAAAACGGCGACGACAAACAACGAATTGAGAACGCAGAAATAGGCAAGACCATCAAAAAGAAAGCAAGAGAAGACATCAGGAAATATAACCAAGACACAAAACGATCTTGGCATCAAAGAGCCTGAGGCAAGTCATAAGAACGCAGAAGCTAGACCAAGACAGACTGGTCACACTCATAGACAAGAACGTTAGAGAAATCCAAGATCAAGATAAGATCATAGAACGAATAGAGGCATTCTACACCAAGCGATACGACAGAGAACAGAGTACCATAATCCACACTGACCCCCAAAAGAGCTACCACATATAACATCATGGGAAGTGGAAGCAGCACTACGAGATATGAAGAATGGGACAGCAACAGGCAACGACAATATAAACATCGAGACATTGAAAGCAGGAGAAGATACCATCTAAAAGACACTTTGCAAAGCTGTATACTAAATACAGTGTGGAAGAACGTGAAGATGGTTATCATCTTCAAGAAGGGAAACAAGAAAGACCT
>JAODUO010000345.1:222500-225000 GCA_025642075.2 Ridgeia piscesae
GTGAATGCATCTTTGACCTGTCCCAAACCGTTGCTTAATCTCGAATCATCAGTAGTGATAAAGCATAACAGCCACATTTCATTCGCAAGGATATACCACTGCAAAGAAACATTTCTAATCCATTACATTTGAATTAGTAAATTTGGGTCATCATCCTGAATTTGGGTCATCATCCTGAATTTAGGACATCATCCTGAATCTTGTCATGGTCTGAAACCAACAGTCATAAGTGAAATGAAATCTACGCTTTTCTTCAATGCAATAAAGTTGACATCAAATTATTTATTATTTTCTTTAAAGTTCGATATCTACAGTTAATTACGCCGTTTTCATCTTTGCACAAATCACAATGCCGAACTAGTACACTACTAAGAGTGACAAACGCTACATTGTCTCACGACTGTCTCAGCTTGAAATGACCGGTGTTAATGTGACTTTAAGTAAGTCGTGACACTACAGGCGACGGTCTGCTCCAGGACTCACCGACGAAGACACCAGTCGCAAGTCGCGACAACAACGGAACACAGACGACAGGGGTACGAGAAAACAGTGATTCCCTAACTCCGGGAAACGACGCCTTGGGTCAGAGGAACGACCCGTTGACTGCGGGGAACGACGTCTTAACTCTAGGGAATGACAGCCTGGCCGTGGGGAAGGGGGACAAGGCGGGAGACAAGCGTTTGGAGTGGGACAGTCCTGTGGAGTACATCCTGTCGTGTCTCGGCTATGTAGTTGGACTCGGCAACATCTGGCGCTTCCCGTACGTCTGCTACACCAACGGCGGAGGTAGGACCAGGGGGCGGAGGTAGGACCTGGGGGCGGAGGTAGGACCTGGGGGGGGGGGGGGAGGTAGGACCTGGGGGCGGAGGTAGGACCTGGGGGCGGAGGTAGGACCTGGGGGCGGAGGTAGGACCTGGGGGCGGAGGTAGGACCTGGGGGCGGAGGTAGGACCTGGGGGCGGAGGTAGGACCTGGGGGCGGAGGTAGGACCTGGGGGCGGAGGTAGGACCTGGGGGCGGAGGTAGGACCTGGGGGCGGAGGTAGGACCTGGGGCGGAGGTAGGACCTGGGGCGGAGTAGGACCTGGGGGCGGAGGTAGGACCTGGGGCGGAGGTAGGACCTGGGGGCGGAGGTAGGACCTGGGGGGAGGCAGGGGAGGTAGGACCTGGGGCGGCGGTAGGACCTGGGGGCGGAGGTAGGACCTGGGGGCGGAGGTAGGACCTGGGGCGGAGGTAGGACCTGGGGGCGGAGGTAGGACCTGGGGGCGGAGGGGGGGGTAGGACCTGGGGGCGGAGGTTGGACCGGGGGGCGGAGGTAGGACCTGGGGGCGGAGGTAGGACCTGGGGGCGGAGGTAGGACCTGGGGGCGGAGGTAGGACCTGGGGCGGAGGTAGGACCTGGGGCGGAGGTAGGACCTGGGGCGGAGGTAGGACCTGGGGGCGGAGGTAGGACCTGGGGGCGGAGGTAGGACCTGGGGCGGAGGTAGGACCGGGGGGCGGAGGTAGGACCTGGGGGCGGAGGTAGGACCTGGGGGCGGAGGTAGGACCGGGGGGCGGAGGTAGGACCTGGGGGCGGAGGTAGGACCTGGGGGCGGAGGTAGGACCTGGGGCGGAGGTAGGACCTGGGGGCGGAGGTAGGACCTGGGGGCGGAGGTAGGACCTGGGGGCGGAGGTAGGACCTGGGGGCGGAGGTAGGACCTGGGGGCGGAGGTAGGACCTGGGGGCGGAGGTAGGACCTGGGGGCGGAGGTAGGACCTGGGGGCGGAGGTAGGACCTGGGGGCGGAGGTAGGACCTGGGGGCGGAGGTAGGACCTGGGGCGGAGGTAGACCTGGGGGCGGAGGTAGGACCTGGGGGCGGAGGTAGGACCTGGGGCGGAGGTAGGACCTGGGGGCGGAGGTAGGACCTGGGGGCGGAGGTAGGACCTGGGGGCGGAGGTAGGACCTGGGGGCGGAGGTAGGACCTGGGGGCGGAGGTAGGACCTGGGGGCGGAGGTAGGACCTGGGGGCGGAGGTAGGACCTGGGGGCGGAGGTAGGACCTGGGGGCGGAGATAGGACCTGGGGGCGGAGGTAGGACCTGGGGGCGAAGGTAGGACCTGGGGGCCGTGTGGCTCGAGTACGGTGTCATGGTCATTGTATGTACCACAGAGATGTACATTAGCATGCACGCGCACGCATAGGCACGCGCGCACACAAACATACACATTCACACACCCGCATATGCATATATATATATATATATATATATATATATATATATATATATATATATATATATATATCGAAACATAGAAACAAACACATACATCAACGCACATACACACACACACACACACACACACACACACACACACACACACACACACAACACACACACACACACACACACATTTGCTATTTCTTATAAACATAGTTCACACCCTACTTGATATATCGGTTAGCCCCCATATTCAGTTAGCTCCACGCGTGTCTTTGCTCAGTGCTCTTTCTCTCTCTCTCTTGACAG